>JAOWAR010085322.1:0-12472 GCA_028571005.1 Clathrina lutea | reverse complement strand
TCCTCCCCTTCTCAATCTTCATCAGTTTATTCCAGCTCAGGTCATTACGATTCGTAGGCTCCGACATGCGAGCCACACCGTAGTGTTTCACAGAACCGAGGTTCTACTGTGTCGTATGGAAAGACCAAAGCTCGCCATGAAACGAACTTTTTTAAGCCAGTAGATTGGTCTGAGCAATTGACACCGGAATTTCCGTTCGGCTAGGCGCCGTTTCGTCGCAGGTTCAAATCTGGTCTGTGCCAATCGGGAATGGAGAAAAAAGAAATTTGTTTGATGGTTCAATTTCTTCCCGGAGATTTTCAGTTTCGTTGACATTTATGATACAGAAATCCAGATTTGAAAAGGCACAGAATAATTGTGTCCCTACAATCGATGACATCACTAAAGAATACTAGTCATTTGACTTCTGATAGATATCGGATCACTTGGTTACACTTGATAACACTACAGTGATTTTCTATGATAATTTTCCGATGATATATTGAGATAAAGATTCGGTTTATCCAGCTCATACAGATGTAGCGTTTGACCTTTCGACTGCTGCATTAGGGTAGAATTGTGGACTGCTGTGTTAGGATCGAATTGTGGGCTACCGTGTTAGGGTTGAATTGTCGACCGCTGTGTTAGGGTCTTCATTAGAAAGATCTGACAACAAGTGTCAAGGTTTCGTACACAAAATCAGATAGACTGAGTCATTATCTAAAAAATGTGAAATCCATTAGAGGATGGCATCTTGCCACGATCAAATTGTAGTTCCGGTAATGATGTCATCGGAATGTATAAAAATGTCAACACAAAAATTATAATGACAATTTGATCACCTTAATGCAATAATGATGTCACACACCATCTACTTGCCACGCCTCAATGCTCAAGCAGAAGGATGATCTTTGTGACTGCACACCGCCGATGGCAAGGACGTGTCCGTCGAAAAGGAGCAGTCGGGCCGCGCTTCGTTTGGTGATCATGGGAGGGAGACTGAGCCAGGGACAATCTGGCTTGACCAGAACAAAGCAATCATTCTTGTGGTTTGCGACGGCTGTGGTGTTTGCTCCACCACCGGCTATGACCATTTGCCCATGGACGAGCACTGCCCCACAGCACGGGTTAGGAAGGTCTTCGGTAAAATTAGTCTGCCACATGCCAAAGGGGCAACCATCTGCTGAAAGATGAAGAGTCAACACCTTGGGATAGTGCTTCCTTGTGTTGCGCCAAAGTACAATACCGCTGACAAGGTGGATGTGCGTGGCTGTCACCAAAGCGTAGCTGCCATAAACAGGATCTGGAAGCTGAGGCCATAAGTTGCCCCCTTCCCACGACTTTGTCTGCACATTGTACTCCGCTACTGTGGAAAATGAGTCTGGGGAGTTCCAGAAACCGATGAATACGATGCTCCCCTGCAGAGAGAAGACTGTTTCGCATATTCCCTCGACAGGAAAAGCAGACTCCATGTGCCAGTTGCTTGGACGTCCGTCGATGAACAACATCTGGTAGAGAACACTTTGACGAGAGTTTTTGGGCACGGCCGTGCAGTACATCTTTCCCTCATGAGAAAAGAAAAGACTGAAGCTACGAGCGGGCAAAACGTTGATTTCAACATGTTCCCAGTCCTCATACAGCCTCTTCTTGCGGAAGAGGAGGCCAGGGCCAGGAACGCGAGGCATGATGTAGAGATGACCAAGATGGGTAGTGCTGAGCAGACCGTACTCGCTGGTGTTGGCAAGGGGATGGTTGATAGAAACCCACTAAACGTATGACCAAGGGAGGGAGAGAGAGAGAGAGAGAGAGGAGAAAGATGGATTAGAGGAGTGGATGAAGGTAAGGGAGACTAACGAACCATGTACTGACAGGAGAAGACAATGATTGATAACCATGAGAAGGAAAAATGTGAGTGCGGGTTATCCACACTTTTCCAGGGGCTAGCTTTGCCATCATGATTGAGCTGGGTATGCAGGGACAAGCAGACGTCAAACTCTTGATTGTTCCTTTTGGGGTTTGCGGCATTAATATCGGAGAAGTCGTCTTCTCCTCTTCACACACTATTTTGCTCAGCGTTTGTACTAAACAGTGCTCACTTTGAAACCCTCATTCCTGGTCACGTGTGTGCCTCACTCGAGGTCTACATGACTGCATGATGATGATAACACCAGATAGATTAACCAGATCAAGTCATAAATCTCCTGCGAACGCGCGCGCGAGAGAGAGAGAGAACAACGGGAAGAAAACAATGGGCCAAATGAGAATATTAATATTGAATTAATTTTCGGTTTAGCTCGGCTAGAGGATACTAGCCTCTAACCTGCCTCTCCTCTTGGCAGCAAAGGTGTCACTCGATTACCTGGCGTGAGCTGCCACTGTAGAGGTCGCAGCAGCATGAGAGTGCACGTGTGAGAGAACGAAAAAAAGGGAGTCAAGCGCAGTGTTCACAGGATGGGGTGGATAGCACAGTCGGTAGACCTTTCGACCGAAGATCCATCTACCCGGGTTCGATTCCTGGTTCACGCACCGTTTTTCCTCTTTTTTATGTTCTGTCTCCCATTTGTGATTTGATCTGATCATTGTGTTTCCCGCATGAGAGCATGCAAACTCACCTTTCTTGATACCATAAATCATTCAGTCTCACTCTGTCATGCACAGCTCTGCTTAATCCTGGCTCTCGTCTTACAACTATTGTTTGGGAAGGCTCCCACTCTTGTGATCTTCCACAGCTGCTATCAAGGTCTTCCGAAGTTGGCACATGCATCAACTTCTCGAGCTCAACTAGGAACTTTGAATTCCGCTCTACCTGTGCGAAAACGTGCAAAATAGGTGCTGATCAGGCGCGGAGGTGACAGGGCTTTGTGTGAACCACCAGCCAGCACGCTTTCCCGATCCCTCACCAAAAGGCAGGTATATAATTTCCAAGTCATCGTATGATCCCACGATCGTTGTAGCTTGACCGGACTGCTGCCTGCACGTGTGAGCGGGCGAACAATAGGATTCGCGAAACCGTGAACAACTACCTACTGTAAACCCACAAAATTTAACGGCGCCAAAATTTAACGAATTTGGATAAAGACAGTTTAACGACGATTAAATTTAATGATTCAGCAAAACTGACTTTCAAATTGTTTCAAATTTATTCAATTATGACAAGCCAACGGGCAGACTGCCACAGACACAACAACTCAATGATTGTTCTCATAATACTCCACTGATTGGCAGCGCATAAATTTACTGGTACTGAACTAATGTGCATTCACTGAATAATGATGATGAAGAAAAGCTAGGAGCAACTTTCAAGGATACCAGTCCCTGTGAATCCGTTGATAATGACCTCTGGTCTGCTCTTCAGCGTGGAGTGGACTTTGATCAACCATCTGGTGTAGACATGTTTCATAGTGGACGTTCGGAGGTCAACTTCAATCGCTTTGTCACCCGCTAACGCTTGTTAGACCTTCTGGGCGTACCAGTCCGTAAAGCAGGATTTAAGCTCGCGCTTGAAAACTTCGTTCATAGCCTTATCCAGAGGTTGTAGCTCTCCTTTGCAGCCGGCAGGCACCAGTTGAATGGCAAGGTTGGCCTTTTGGAGTCTCAAACGCCCTGCACTCGATGTGCTGCAAAAACACTGAAAATAGCGAATGCCTTTTGAGTTCTGTGGAGCCTAAGGCGTTTGCGCGTGTCCTCAACATAGGAAACAAGAACTCGTGTGATGTATCATAGCATTGTGTCTTCATTGCTTCAATGATTTTTGCTGTGAAAAACATCCCACTTGGCTGGGAACTCCACAGCTGGGTGGCATCTGTTTGTTTTGCTCGCATAAAGAAGTTGCAGTGGAAGGAGCTTGCAAGACATTGTGATCGTCAGCAAAGCTGTTATTTCCCTCTTGTCATCGAGACCGCGCATTTCTACTTGTTTGCACCCACTCTCTGCCATGGTCAACTCGCTGACTGGGACAAGCTTCACTCCTGTTTGATCCCAGTTGAGGAGCAGGTCAGCAGGAATGTCGTGTTCCTTCCCCACGTCGCGAATTTGCTCGAGGAAGGCAACTTAAATTAACTTCGGCGAAATTTCTGGGCGTTTTGGGGGCAGCTTTCATGGCTTTCCGTTATGTAATTTCGATCCGTCGCATGAACGATTCAGCCAAGTGACGCGTCAAAACGAGGGAACCTCCAAATTTTGGAAGCAACCTCTTGTCATAGTGCTCGACGATTCCTTCAGGTGCACTAGATGTGATCAGCCGGTTAACAATCCCTCCATTGAGGTGCAGCTTTTGATGGTAGGAGACAAGGGCGTTCTCCATTTGTGCAGTAAGCAGTGTGGGCCGACCTTGCTTCTTCTTTGGGAGCGCCTTTACCAACTCGGGATCCTTCACAGTTTTCAACTCTTCCAGACACCGGCGCTTGAAGTTTCGCACAGTGCCTTCGTCAACGTAGTGCGTCAGTTCGAGAGAAAACTTCGCCGCAGTTGCTTTATTGCCGTGCTCAGCAGCGTGTTTCCCAATCTTGACTCTGCTCTCAGCCGAGTAGCGTTTGTAGGCCTTTTTTCGCTTCCGCAGCGCATATGGGCTTCCTTGGTGCGGAGCCACAGCAGCATTAATTGCAGCAACTTCTTCCTTTTTCTCCACTGACTCTTCCAAATCTTGATCTGGTAACACCGTGACAGAACCACATTCGTTTCCATCCGACGAGGTGGACAACCTTCGCCAAGGAAGCAGAGACATCCTCAAGCTCAATCGAACGCATAGACAGATTTCTACAGGCTTCAGTCCGCTACTTACTGGTATATCATGTGTCTCATGCGTTGGCTGCTTTGGGGCATACAGAAAACTTTAACGTTTGACTAACGTTGAACGGCGATAAAGTTTAACGATTTTAATGAAATCGTAAAATTCGTTAAATTTTATCCTTGTTGAGTTTTGTGGGTTTAAAGTATCTGTGACTCTCTCTCTCGCCACTTTGGCCATCATGGGATGATGTTGAAGCTACCATGCCAAATACCTTCAAGGAAGCCTATCCCAGCACCTTCGCGATTGTTGATGCCACTGAGTTAAAGTGCGAAATTCCTTCGTCATTGTCCTTGTAGTCACAGCAATATTCCCCAAACAAATTGGCCACGACACTAAAGAACCTTGCAGCAGTTGCTCCAAATGGCGCATTCACATTTGTGAGTGACCTTTTCTCCGGGGCTATCAGCGACAGAGCTATTTTCGAGAAGAGCGGCATCTTGACTCTTCTTGCCTCTGTGCCAAAAGGCAAAAACATCATGGCTGACAGAGGGTTTGAGGTACAGGATCTCCTTGTAGAGCATGGTCTTCTGTTGAATGCTCCACCATTCAAGGGAAGCAAGCAGTCAGAGTCTCTCTGAAGAAGAGGTGAAGAAGACGCAGAAAATTGCAAGCTTGCGGATCCACGTGGAGCAGGCAATCGGGTAAGTGAGGAGCCGTTTTCACATCTTTGATGGCATAATCCCCATGTCCTTGCATGGCTCTGTCAGTCAAATGTGTAGTCTTTGCTGCATTTGATCTTTTTTTTTGCTCCATTAGTCATTGATGCTTAAAAGCCCATTTTCTCATCCATGCTGTGTTCTTTAATTCTTTTCTTAGGCTTTGGTATGACTAACAAGTCACAGCAAGTCAATGGTTTTTGTATCATTTTTTGACGCACACCACTATCATCAGTTTTTCATGACAAGATCATTGTCATTGACATGGCAACAAGTTTAGCTTCTAAACTCAACTTTTTTACTACAAGTGGAGTTTCCTCAAACAGTGTAAAATGTGCTACACGATCAGGCCTTTCCTTGGTATTGAAGCGGAGATCAGGGTAATGTCTGGAAAAAAACGACTGCATGTATTCCGTTGCATCCTCCACCTTCACTGTAGCAATCAAAACGCCCTTGTCACCATGTGCATGACTGTCAAAGAGTAGAAATAAAGTAGAATCCGAAGAGAGGCAAACACGTCTGAAAGCAACATTTTCATTTGTGACACTTCTGGCAGACGTGACCTGAACTCCTCGACTTCTTCTTCGGAAATTTCACACAGCTTTGGTGTGCGTGCTTCATACAACGTGCATGTCACCACCCTTCGGCAGTCTTTCTTCTTCTGACGTTGCCTTCTCTATAACTGTCAGCATAACACGGTGTGACTCCACGTCACGTTGCCAGGGACCCCGGCCACAGGGTCTACATGTCACTGCATGACTCATTCCCGGGTAATAACTGGCGCTGTTGGCAGCAACGCTCTACGACCACGAGCAGAGCAAAGGTGTCCTGGCACAAGCCTCCCTTAGCATCAGCAGGACAACCGTGGCAGGTAGGAAATGAAACATAAGTAAGTCCATCACCAGGATCCTGAGGGACGACTCTCTGTTCATACTTTGTCCACTTCTGCGAAGACCAGCACTGAGAGAGGAGGAAAGACTTCCCCTCACGTGATGCAAATCGCATGTTGTGTACATATCCACAAAAAAATGGTATCCCGTCCTCAAAGGCTTCTGGACGACGAGAGCTTCCGACTCATACTTGCCCACAGTCTTCGCAGTGCCAATGAGGTGGCCCAGAACAGTGCCGGCTGATACCACAGGCAGGTTCTCGGGATCAGTAGACCAGCCAGAGTCAGGAAAGGTAGGCTCGTCCACACCGGAAATCTCGGCCGTCGTGCTGGCGCTTCGGACCTCGTCGAGCCGAGCTCTTTGTTTGGGCAGCATTTTGGTTGTTAGCGTAGATAGCTCTAGGCAATGAGGTCAAAAGAAGAACAAGAAACCGGGTGTCAATATGCGCGAAAGCAAAAAAGACGCATTGCCTCAGTGATGTGAACCACCCCAAGGACCTGCCTGAGCATAAGCAAGATCGACGTTGAACCTTACCTAGGAACAAGCTCTGTTGTTTTTCCCTGCGATCCGACCACCACGAGTTGTTAAAAATCGTCTTAGTCGGCTGACAGTCCAACTCGCATCAGGGATCTCAGAGTCCGCGTTTATCCTTGGCAAAGTGTTTTCATCTCGGTCGTCATCTTCCGTTTCAATACTGGTGGCGGGGTGCACTGTGAAAAATCGAGCGATGCTCCCTACCTGTACGCGCACAGATCCGACTTGGACGGACAAGACTTAGGCCGACCGATTCACTTTAGTACGCAGATGGAACAAGCCCTCTAAGAACTAATAGTTTCCCAAGCTAAACCAAACTCCCATCGGTACGAGCTCTGAGAATTGCATGTTCCACCCGCACTTCGACTGACGGTGGCAATGCACTAGTAACTACATGTTGTACTTGTAAGTAATTCCCTGCTTTTCCTCACGCCAACTTGCGTCCAGACTTGTAATGTATCTGTTTGTCTCGGCAGTGGGGGAGAACCTGGCCAACCGCGTCTTCAGCTTGTAAAGTTTGTATTGCAAAATTGTTTATGCCGACGGCGTGAGTGTGATCTCACAGGAACTTCCATAAATCTGCAGGTGGCAGTGTCCCAAGTTCTTAAGCTTTCCTTTCTCATTTTTTTTTCAATGTTTGTTTGAAGGGGCCTGGCTGAGCAGCGAAGGCGCCTTTGAAGCAAATTGACCTCGCAAACTGTTCTAGCCTAAGAGCTGTCTTGCCTGGGCCTTTCACCGATTGATTTCAGCACCAAAATGGCACTTCACCTGTTAAGATTCACAGATGCTTTAGTGCGGAAAAGAAACTAGAGCGGGAGAGCGAGACAGAGAGAGAAAGAGAGAGAGAGAGAGAAAGGGAGAGAGAGCCTCAACCAACTTCAAATGAATGAGAAATCGAGAGAGAGAGAGAGAGAGAGAGAGAGAGAGAGAGAGAGAGAGAGAGAGAGAGAGAGAGAGAGAGAGAGCACATCCTAAACTTATTGCCAGTATTGGAGGTTTTTGATCAAAGCGAATTAGCTCTAAACGTTTGCCGGTCGTCTTTGTTCGTCTGGAGAGCGCATAGGGACGTGTGTGTCCGTGTGTTGGTAGCCTGAAGACGTACCGGGGCGTCTAGTTCTGGCCTATTCCGGAAATTTTGAAAGCCTCTTTAGCTGGCTTATCTGAAGTCTCCTTCATCAAGACCTCCCTCTTCTCCTTTGGATGAATGCCTCTTCCTGTCAAAGTCAATCGTGTTTCACGGCTATCACAGCAAGGTTTGTGGGAACTTGCGCGCGAGAATAGTAGCAGCTGCAGCTCCTCTCACAACTTTTCCTGAACGCCGCCGGACCATGTTTGGAAAGAAAAGAAATGCCCTTTAACAGGTACTGCTTGCCTTGCATTGGCCTTGAGATCTGGGGGCAGCATTTGTGATACCCTTTAAAACCAATTCCAATTGGGACCTTGAACATTGACGCCAAGCTAGCCTTTCCTACAGAAACTAACGCTACAGGTGGCCTTTGGGTGGCACATCGGTGCAAAACAAAGCTGAAGGTGAAGGTGATTGCTGGAAGACGACACCTGCCATTCATTGCTTCTTCCTTGTTCGCCAGGCAGTTGATAATCTTCCGTGAGACGACACTCGTAACTTAGACGACACCTGTTGCATCAACATGCGGAGGTACTTGCGAGACGGGGAGATTGGCTAGGCGCATAAGACGATGAGTAGAGTCTGTTTGTGCGCATGAAACGTCGCGCGACGATGAAGTCCAACGTGCGCTACTCACTGAAGGGTGCCTTCGTGCGTAGTGCTATCGGTGACCCACTGAGCCTGCTCTCTGCCAAGTGCACTTGTCGAAGCCCTTTTGTACAGCGATGTGCCGTCATCAAATGTTCCCTCTCTGAAAGTGGTGCTCCAGAAGATGACGTCGCTGCCCGTGGCTTGATCCTGCCGCTCGATGTCATTCAACTGGTGGTGGAGCGCTTCGAAACGCTGCTCGCCGATGAATCCGAGGCAGCACTGCCTTTTCCTCATGGCAGGGACGACAGAAGATGAAGTTTTGGGTTGACAATTGCGCGGCGGATGGCAACTAGGTCTCCCCTGAATAACCTCATGAAGGTGTCGATGCTGATCCCTGCAGTGACGGCAAGCAAGGGAAAGAGAACACGCTCAGCACGACCACGGATAGTTACGGTAAGAAAAATGATGTCTGTATGCATCAATGCTTTGTCATTGTTTGATTTTAAAACAGAAAATTCAAAAAGGATTAGGCAACTGAAAAGAAATGCTTTACACGCCAATTATTAACATTTCCTTGGTGGTGGAGGAGGACTTGCTGTAAATCTCTCAGCATACTGCAAAGGCATTGAAAATGCCATGGTAGGGACATCCGATCCCATAACCCTACCCCCAAAACTGTGGCTGCCTGTGCGTTGCCAAGACAGGACCAATTTGACAGATATCAACAATGCATCGCTCCAAACAAGGCATCGATAAAACTCAAATGTTAGACTTCGCTTGGATGAGTGTATCTTCATCACAATAAGCTCTGCAGAAAACTGGTCTAGAGCTTGATGCAACACGCATTTCTTGTAGAGTGGTTGTGAAATCACTGTATTTTGTCATTTTGCCTCACTTTCAGGGCGCTGTGGTCATGATCGCCTGGAAATGTGCCTCCGTGGTAGTGTCATCTGTTGATACCATGTCGCTGGAGCACAGCATCAAGCTGCTGCAGGCATGGGCCACTGTCTACCACTTACGGCACCTGAATTTCATCCGCTTGCCTCTCGAGCTCTTGTGCTTGGGTCGGATGTTGTGCAGACCTTAGTTGGAGATCGTTTGCCGCTGCTTGGCCTGCTGCAGACATTTCCTCAGGCCAAATGCTGCAGGACAGCAGTTGTCTGCTGATTGAGTTTGGCGGTTTGCTGCAGAAGTTGATGCCGTTGGTGTTGCCATGATTTATCTCTGGTTCAGACTCAACAGCAGCTAGCCTTGCATCAAAACCCGTATGCACTTTCGAAGCAGGAGAACAGCAGAGAGAAATGGAGATCTGCAAATGACAGCAATGGTCAACCCTCAATCATACGACACTGTTTGCGCACGTTATTTTTTGTTCAGTTTGAACTTGAAGTACAAACTGCACACTACATGTACATGTCACTAATTGAACATGTCTAAGAGAAGTTTATTTTGGGCAGAATAGACAAGGATGTAATAATTGCAAAAAAAAGAAGAAAAAAAAGGAAGAAAAAGCAGACAAGAATGACCCTGATCAAAATTCAGAGTTGTGCACCTCATCCTTCTCGACTGTTTGTGGTATGCATGGGTAAAGGGGTGGAAACAGTAGCACCCAATTATGTCGATCCACGTACCAACAAACTCGAACTTCCTTCTTCTCTTCTCTTTTTTTTTAGTGTCAAGCTTAAATGTGGCACGTGAAAAGTATTTGCTATAGGTAAAGCAGAACATACCGCCAAAGGGACCCACTGAACTCCAAGATTTGTAGGTTGTAAGGTTGAAGAGCTGTGGGAAGATTTGCAATGGGGTCTTTCGTGTTGACAACGCACACGGGGATCGTGTTTAAGATGGAGTTTGGGTGCTCAACACTCTCAATCGGTGACAGAACTTCATGGAGCCATCACCACCATGATCTCCAACAAACTTTATCCGCAGGGATATGGGCTTGGACCCTCGTCTTGCGCAGGAACCTCCTAGGTGGGGTGTCCACACCCTTGTTGTGACACTGCACCCTTTTCCTGCTCTTGAAAACGTCTTTCCTGCCTGGGAACCCGCTTCAAAGCACCTTACTACTTTCAAGCAGCGATTGTACAGGCGAGGTGGATGGATTCCTGGCCTTTCTGCATCTTTCGGAATGTCAAACCAGCTCTGGAGAGCATCTGGTTGCAAATCGCGTACAGCCACGGCCGTCACTGAGCCCAAAGAAGAACTACTCGTTCCACTAATCCGGCAAACGAGTTCCAGTGACATTTTGTGCTCCTCCATTGCTGCGAAACGCAATAATATTTACTGTGCTCGTCCAAACACATCTCTGACGAGGCGCTTCCAAGCATGAGATGTTCCAACAAATTTCCCGCGGCGTCTGAGTCTGGAGACCGACGTCTCCAGACAATGACACTAGGATGTTGACAAAGGATGTCTAAGGCTGCGATAAACACTGACTTTGCCGGGACAAATCTGGACTTTGAGAAAACTGGAGTAAAAGTTTCGACAAAGAAAAAGGTGTCGCCAATACAATGTACTGGCCGACCATGGATCTGCCAACCGACCCCCTCTTTTCTCTTCGGTCTTCCGCCTCAGGAGTACACACCCGTGCGTTACAACAACAACCTTAACAACTTACTGCCTGTTTGAATCTGTCCGGTCGCCGGGATTCGTCACCTTCTGCGATCAAGCACAACCATGACATCTCCAACGAGGCAACTCCAAGCATGAGCTGTTCCAACACATTCCCTGTGGCGTCTCAGCCTGGAGACCAGCGGCTCCAGACCATGACACTAGGAGGTTGACAGAAGTCCTCGAAGGCTGAAAAAAACAGTCACTTCGTCAGGAAAAATCTGAACTATGAGAAAACTGGAGCAAAAGCTTCAACAAAAAAATCAGGCGTCGCCATTATCATGCACTGGCCGACCATGAATCTGCCCACCGATCGCCTCTTTCCTCCTCGATCTTCAACCTTAGGAATGCACCATCCCTGCGTTACATCCGCCTTGACAATTTACTGCCAGTTTGAATGTTTCCGGCCCCTGCGATCCTCACGTTCCGCGATCAAAGCAGAGTGAGCAGCTCCTTACTTTTGCCAGCCGGCTTCGGCATATAAAGAGATGGGCAGGTCTTGCTTCATGCTTCATTCGTACTTTGGATGCCAGCGACTAACGCCATTTTCTTGCACGTGAGCGCAGAAGAAGAGAAGGGCATCAGACGTCTAATTTCACAAACAGATATTGGGCAGATGGAATAAAATACAGTACAAAAGTCCAAACTGTAATGGAGTGTCAATCAGGTGCATGTGTTGGTGTAGGTGTGAGTGTTGCGTTCATTGTTAGTCAGGTGTTGGCGTCTATATATTGTTCTTGCGTTGTCTTGCGAAGCATCATTCTGTTGGTACTAACATGTGACTGAGCTGTGGTGGACTGTCGACGCGGTTATTACAGTTGGCGACGAGAGATGAATTCGTCTCCCGCGTCTGGCGGACAGGAGAAGAAACGCGCCATACTCCTTAGCGTCTGTGGAAGGAAGACGTACCATGTTCTGCGCAACGTGACGACTCCGGTTAAACCGGCGGACAAAGGGTTTGTGGACTTAAGTACCTTGCTCAGCCAGTATTTTTCACCGAAGCCGTCTGAGATAGTTCAGAGCTTCAAGTTCCGCAGCCGTCACCGTAACACTGGTGAGTCGGTGTCAGAGTATGTTGCTGGTTTGCGGCGACTCACGGAACATTGCAAATTCGGTGACACGTTATATCGAGCCACTGGCGTCAGAGCCACGTCGGCGGTGGTTCACCATTTATCCGGACCTGCGAACGACCAAGGGAGATGTTTCAGCTGTGGTTCCGGTCAGCACACTGCAAAGAGTTGTCGCTTTCTTGACGCGGATTGTCATAACTGTGGCAAAGAAGGTCACTTGGCGA
>JAOWAR010085211.1:0-12472 GCA_028571005.1 Clathrina lutea | reverse complement strand
CCCTAACCATCTGAGGCGCCGTTCGTTCATGCTGGGATAAGTACATTATTTCCCGCGGCCTCGCCAATACCGGCCTGCACATTTCCCGAGCCGCAGGCGAGGGAAATATAAAGGCTCAGAAAATATTCGCCGGCCTTGGGAAATCAGCTTGTGTATACTTATCATAGTCAGGTTTCTCCGCAGCACCACTCCGATCAGCTCCGATCCCGATACGCACGTACGAGGCGTCATCGCCCTTTTGCCAAGCGGCGATTCTCGCGTATGACCAGGGTGGCACGTCAGTTCTGTACAATCTACAGCTACTTCACTTGTGATGACCTTTTCTCCCCATTCATGTCATTTGCCATCAATACTATTCTACTTAAGCTTACCTTTGTCTAGATCATGGTATATGTCATAAATGAAGTGTTTCTTGAATTTTGTTAGGAGTTCAGTTAGGGTAATTTGGGCAGGAAGCAAATCCCTGCAGGTCATAGTTCATGAATGTCCTGCTGTGCATCAACAATTTATGTTTGAGTGTGGGAGGCCAGAACCACAGCTGTGCACATGGTACAAGTCCATATGCAGTGAGCAGAAACCATTCGGGCTGTCACGAGTTATGCAGGTTGAGGTGGTCCTGGATGGTCTACGTGGATATTGCTACTACTATATGACTGATCTTCACCCAGAAATTCACTTTATCCACCCAACAAAGTATATAATTTCTGAAAAATAGTCAACTGATTAAGTTTACTTTAATTTCTGGAAGCTAAATGTCAAGTGATCGAAGTTCTTCACAACACGATGTTTGGATTCATCTTCACAGCCATCTGCCTGAAGACCACCTCCAATTCCACGGTTAACATGACATCTGGGTGTACATTATTGAAATAGTCCAAAGCTGCCTGGATGTGCATGAAAATACCGTCGACTTCTAGCCGTATCATATACGTATTACTTGCTCGTCATGATGGTGGTGATTACCTACAGTTCGATGTGTGACATGAAGATGTTCATAATGATTGGCAGTGGAGGGAAACCATCTCTAACACCGCATGTCATATCGTAAAACCTTTTGCCGAACATGAAATAAGATTCTAAAACCATAATTGGAGGTGAGATGTGACCGCACGGAGAAAA
The DNA here is from genome assembly GCA_028571005.1 of Clathrina lutea. NCBI lineage: Eukaryota > Metazoa > Porifera > Calcarea > Clathrinida > Clathrinidae > Clathrina > Clathrina lutea. The sequence goes on along the minus strand of JAOWAR010085211.1, from coordinate 11,353 downwards.
TCACTTGATTCAAGAAGCTTTGACGAAGCTTGAATTCCACGTGCCAAGACCGGGACACGAACCTGACTGCAACACCAACTTGCCTAGCAGGTGAGATTTAACTGTGCTCTGCATGACCATCAACAGGTTGGATTAAAGCGATTGTTGTCTGCTGGGCGATTTGGTGCCGCAAGTTTGAGTCCCGGTCTCAGCACAGAGTTCGAGCCTCATCAAATTATCTTCAATCTTCATAATGAGCCTGGGCAACACAATGAGTTCCTCCAAGGCAAGCTTCATTCTGACTTGTAATGATGTTTCTTCGTGCAGTAGCTATAATCAAAGGCTTTCATAGCAGGCTCAACCGAAAAGTTACTGTATAAAGACATGATATCAACACTCCGTTGTGTCAGTGCTGGAAAGCGGAAGGAGTTCAGGAATCCAATTCTTCCTCATCGGATCCTAACCTTGCTGCTACTTTTCTTTGACAAGTAGATTGTAAACCTACAGGTATTAGAGTTCAGGTGTTGAAGTCTTTACAAAATTAAAATTGCTTTTTCAATGTCCAAAGCAGTCATTGCATGTTGAAGGGCTGTGCCCAGGTGTCCTTGTTGGTGGAGAAGCTGCAAAGCGAGAAGAGTACCCTGGCTGTCAACAGGTTGATTTTGGGCTCGACGAGAAGAATCAACTACAAGTCTTGGCGCTTAAAGGCAGACCCTTGCTTGCTTGCCCACAAGGTCCAAACCTCGGAAAGTGATGTGTGCAAAAGAGCAGAACGGATAGACTGACCAGACGAAAAAGAAAAAAAGCAACAAATTTAAATTAAAGCTGTCCAGCAGTGACTGCATATTGTCACGCTGAGTAGGTCCAGGTCAAAGTATGACACAGCTGTTCCAAGGTTCAAAGGTTCATTGCCTATCAGCAAGCTGGATATGGCTGTCTCCATAGTGGCGTTGCTTGATGTCTTGAGCCTTTTGGAAGTGCGATTGCGCTTTCGTCAGATCCCCTACATCTCTTGCCACCAATCCCAGGCTGTTAATTGTATCAGTGAGCTGGATATGGCTATCTCCATAGTGACGCTGCTTGATGTCTAGAGCCTTTTGTAAATGTGATTGCGCTTTGGTCAGATCACCTAGGTCTCTTGCCACCGTTCCCAGGTTGTGAATGGTATCAGCAAGCTGGATGTGGTCGTCGCCAAAATGGCGTTGCTTGATGTCTAGAGCCTTTTGGAAGCACAATTCGGCTTTGGTCAAATCACCTTGGTCTCTTGCCACCGATCCCAGGTTGTAAATGGTACCAGTAAGCTGGAAGTGGTTGTCTCCAAAGTGGCGTTGCTCGATGTCCAGAGCCTTTTCGAAGTGCGATTGCGCTTTGGTCAGATCACCTAGGTCTTTTCCGACCAATCCCAGACTGTAAATGGTACCAGCAAGCTGGATGTGGTCGTCTCCAAAGTGGCTTTGCTCGATGTCTAGAGCCTTTTGGAAGAGCGATTGTGCTTTGGTCAAATAAGCTAGGTCTTTTCCCACGAATCCCAGGTTGTAAATGGTACCAGCAAGCTGGGTGTGGTTGTCTCCAAAGTGGCATTGCTCGATGTCTAGAGCCTTTTGGAAGAGCGATTGCGCTTTGGTCAGATCCCCTAGGTCTCTTGCCACCGTTCCCAGGTTGTGAATGGCATCAGCAAGCTCGATGTGGTTGTCTCCAAAGTGGCGTTGCTTGATGTCTAGAGCCTTTTCGAAGTGCGATTGTGCTTTGGTCAGATCACCTAGGTCTATTGCCACCAATCCAAGGTTGTTCCTGGTACCAGCGAGCTGGATGTGGTTATCTCCAAAGTGGCGTTGCTCGATGTCTAGAGCCTTTTGTAAGTGCAATTGCGCTTTCGTCAAATCCCCTTGGTCTCTTGCCACTGCTCCCAGGTTGCTCATGGTACCAGCTAGCTGGATGTGGTTGTCTCCAAAGTGGCACTGCTTGATGTCTAGAGCCTTTTGGAAAAGCGATTGCGCTTTTGTCAGATCCCTTAGGGCTATTGCCACTGCTCCCAGGTTGTTCATGGTATCAGCAAGCTGGATGTGGTCGTCTCCAAAGTGGCATTGCTTAATCTCTAGAGCCTTTTGGAAGTGCGATTGCGCTTTGGTCAGATCACCTAGGTCTCTTGCCACCAATCCAAGGTTGTTCATGGCATCAGCAAGCTGGATGTGGTTGTCTCCAAAGTGGCATTGTTTGATGTCTAGAGCCTTTTGGAAGTGCGATCGGGCTTTGGTCAGATCCCCTGCGTCTCTTGCGACTCCTCCCAAACTGTTTATTGTATCAACAAGCTGAATGTGGTCGTCTCCAAAGTGGCGTTGATTTATGTCCAAAGCCTGTTCTAAGTGCAATTGTGCTTTGGTCAAATCACCTTGGTCTCTTGCCACCAATCCCAGGTTGTGAATGGCATCAGCAAGCTGGATGTGGTTGTCTCCAAAGTGGCCTTGATTGATGCCTAGAGCCTTTTGTAAGTGCGATTGCGCATCGGTCAGATCCCCTAGGTCTCTTGCCACCAATCCCAGGTTGTGGATGGCATCAGCAAGCTGGATGTGGTTGTCTCCATAGTGGTGTTGCTTGAGGTCTAGGGCCTTTTGTAAATGTGATTGCGCTCTGGTCAAATTACCTTGGTCTTTTGCCACCAATCCAAGGTTGTTCAAGGTATCAGCAAGCTGGATGTGGTTGTCTCCAAAGTGGCGTTGCTCGATGTCTAGAGCCTTTTGGAAATACGACTGCGCTTTGGTCAAATCACCTAGGTCTCTTGCAACTGCTCCCAGGCTGTTAATTGTATCAGCAAGCTGGATATGGTTGTCTCCAAAGTGGCGTTGCTCGATGTCTAGAGCCTTTTGGAAGTGCGATTGCGCTTTGGTCAGATCACCTAGGTCTCTTGCCACCAATCCCAGGTTGCTTAAGGTATCAGCAAGCTTGATGTTGTTGTCTCCGAAGCGGTGTTGCTTGATGTCTAGAGCCTTTTGGAAGTGTGATTGCGCTTTGGTTAGGTCCCCTAGGTCTCTTGCAACTGCCCCCAGGCTATTAATTGTACCAGCAAGCCGGATATGGTTGTCTCCAAAGTGGCGTTGCTTGATGTCTAGAGCCTTAAGGATGTGCGACTGTGCTTTGGTCAGATCACCTAGGCCTCTTGCTACCAATCCCAGGTCGTGAATGGCATCAGCAAGTTGGATGTGGTTGTCTCCATAATAACATTGCTTAATGTCAAGAGCCTTTTGGAAGTGCGACTGCGCTTTGGTCAGATCCCCTAAGTCTCTTGCCACCGTTCCCAGGTTGTTCATGGCATGAGAAAGCTGGATATGGCTGTCTCCAAAGTGGCGTTGCTTGATGTCTAGAGCCTTTTCGAAGTGCAACTTTGCTTTTGTCAAATCTCCTAGGTCTCTTGCCACCAATCCCAGGTTGTCCATGGCTTGAGCTAGCTTGATGTGGTGGTCTCCATAGTGGCATTGCATGATGTCTAGAACCTTTTGGAAGTGCGATTGCGCTTTGGTCAGTTCCCCTAAATTTATTGCCACCAGTCCCAAGTTGTTTATGGCATGAGCAAGCTGGATGTGGCTGTCTCCATAGTGGCATTGCTTAATGTCTAGGGCCTTTTGGAAGTGCGATTGCGCTTTGGTCAGATCACCTTGGTCTCTTGCCACCGATCCCAGGTTGTAAATGGCATCAACAAGCTGGATGTGGTTGTCTCCAAAGTGGCGTTGCATGATATTTAGAGCTTTTTGGAAGTGTGATTGCGCTTTGGTCAGATCCCCTGAAGCTCTTGCCACCAATCCCAGGTTGTGAATGGCATCAGCAAGCTGGATGTGGTTGTCTCCAAAGTGGCGTTGCTTGATGTCTAGAGCCTTTTGGAAATGTGATTGCGCTTTGGTCAGACTATCTTGCTCTCTTGCCACTGCTCCCAGGTTGAGAATGGTATCAGCAAGCTGGATGTGGTCATCTCCAAAGTGGCGTTGCTTGAGGTCTAGAGCCTGTTGTAAGTATGATTGTGCTTTGGTCAGATCCCCTAGGTCTCTTGCCACCATTCCGAGGTTGTTAATTGTATCAGCAAGCTGGATGTGGTTGTCTCCAAAGTGGCGTTGCTTGATGTCTAGAGCCTTTTGAAAGTGCGATTGTGCTTCGGTCAAGTCACCTTGGTCTCTTGCCACCGTTCCTAGGTTGTTCAAAGCATCAGAAAGCTGGATATGGTTGTCTCCAAAATGGTGCTGCTTGATGTCTAGAGCCTTTTGGAAGTGTGATTGTGCTTTGGTCAAATCACCTAGGTCTCTCGCCACTGTTCCCAGGTTGTTCATGGTATCAGCAAGCTGGATGTGGTCGTCTCCAAAGTGGTGTTCCTTGATCTCTAGAGCCTTTTGGAAGTGTGATTGCGCTTTGGTCAGATCCCCTAGGTCTCTTGCAACCGCTCCCAGGTTGTTTATGGCATGAGCAAGCTGGATGTGGTTGTCTCCAAAGTGGCGTTGATTGATGTCTAGAGCCTGTTGTAAGTGCGATTGTGCTTTGGTCAAGTCACCTTGGTCTCTTGCCACCAATCCCAGGTTGTGAATGGTGTCAGCAAGCTGGATGTGGTCGTCTCCAAAATGGCGTTTGGTGATTACTAGTGCTTTTTGGAAGTGTGATTGTGCTCCACTGTATTCGCCGAGGGTAGCCTCAGCAATCCCGAGCTGATAAAGAACTTGGAATTGGGCCTTGAATGCACCTTTTTGATCAGCCAAACTCAAAGGAAGTCCTGCAGCCTGTTGGAGTGCACGCTTTGCGGTTACAGCACTTGCAGTGGGATTTCCCACAGAATCATTGTGATATATGCCTAAGCTTAGGCCCATGCGGCAGAATAACTCTTGTAGCTCAGTGTCAGACCAATTTGGGCTATGTGGTTGCTGTTTTTCAGGGACAGCGGAGGATTGTCCTAAGATGACATTAAGTAGCTTCTCTGTAGATAGGGCGACTTTGTTCGTAACTTCAAGAACTGAGTTAGATGCACTCAGTTGCCAAAGATGATTATCTAGGCTAGCGCAGAGGAGCGGCAGGTGCTTCTGCCATCGTGGTGCTGCTAAGCTTATTGGCTGTTGTGTGATCTGAGTGAGAAGGAAGGCTTGGATCAGTATGTGCATCCGCACACAGAGGATGCCATCAGTCTGGACTAGACTAGCTAGACCCGTGCAGAGAACATTTCCTAGAGATGCTGTTTTGAATTTGGCGGTAACGAGTTCTTTGTCTGTAACTGGGCAAAGAACTGAAGCTGGAACATCTGGACAAGCTGTGCATGCGATAGCGTATACCAGGCAGAGATCATCAGGTCGGTCCTTCAAAGTGTCCAAAGCCAAGAATCCGAGTCCTGAAATGGCTAAGGCATGTGTGGGATTGTTGCTCTCTCTCTCTACTTGAGACAATTGCCAGGGCATCGTTGGCAGTTTGCCAGACAGGGCTTTGAAGTACTCGGCGATGGAGCAGATTGATTGTCCTTTGTGCAGCAAGCGGCCGACCATGTCAACAGCCAGAGGAAGGTTGTCCAGGGTTTCATTCAGCAGTTTGATCAGTGTCTTCATGGCAACATCAGGTGGATCTGAAGATGGTTTGAGCTTCATCTTAGACAGCCATGCCTCGTGGTCATTCAGTTCTGGCCAATCAGAGCTGGCTCTTTTCGAATTACTCTTGTTGCCACCCGAGCAAATGTTTACGATCACCTTGAATGAATCTTCGGTACGAAGAGGCCTCAACAGAATCGACAAGTCGGCACTGATCAGGTGCTGAATTGGAGTTGGCTGGTAAGTGGTGACGAGGATGTTGTGGTGATGAGAAATGCCTATGAACAGGCATTCATAGAGGCCAAAATCTCGAAGGTCGTCAAAGACAAGTAACAGAGGACTGGGCGTTGTGCTCAGAAGGTTCCTGGCCCATTCTAGTAAGTCATCATAGCCTTGCTTCTTCCCACCTGTTGGTGTGTACCCGTTAGACATGGCAAACTGGAGCAGGCTGTTAGCAAACGTCTCGCGAGTCGTGCAGCAGAACATGTGTTGAGAGCCACGGCCACGAAGTCGTAGGGCGACGGCAAAGCACAGCCATGTTTTCCCAACCCCGGAATCACCGGAAACCAATATGGTTGCAGGAACCCCCTTCTTGAAGGTGCGGACGATTTCATTAATTTCCGCATCGCGTCCTTCCAAGTCGTCGCCTGGCCCAACTATCCAGTTCTGGTCCAAGTGAGCGAAATCACTGTTGTTTGTGAGCTCTGTCAACATCGGTTGTTTTGCCATGGCCTTGTCTGGAGGAAAATCAGAATTAGGCTGGAGGTGGGACTGCTGAAGTAGCGGTTTTTCACTGCTCAGTGTGGATTTTGAGCAGGCCGTTGTATCCGCCCTCTTGTCATCGTGGCTCTCGACTACATCAGATGTTCTTCTGTTGCTAAACTCGGCATCGGGATCACCCATTGCGGACATGGAAGCAGTGTTCTGAGTTTCATGCTTCCAAGGAGCAGCACTTGACAATTGTTCTCTTCCGCTTGATGTCGCTTGAGGGGTGTTTGGCTTGCCAGAATCAGCAGAAACATCCTGGGATGAGAACGTGCTGTGTTGTTGAGGTGCAAACTCTGTTTCTCCCTCGCCGTGAGCCGCACAGCTATCCAAGGTGCTGGGTGGAGGAAGTTCATGGTCCGCTGCAGCTCCGGCTTTCAGCTTCTGTAAGGTTGCACTGTCCATTAAGCATGCAACTTCTACCTGCTGCGTGGAGTTCCCACTGCTGACCTTCACAATCGGGCTGTCCACCAAATTCGCAATCATCTCCGTTTCATCCGGGTCAGGGTTCCATGATAGAGCGGCCAGCAGTTCTGCTGATCGCTGCCAAAATGTTTTCACTCTGCCGCCCTGAGGTAGACTGTTCGGCGAGTGAAAGAGCTCGTTGCGAATATCGACCAGAGAACGCTTGATCTGCAGCAGTGTTGCCCGATCCAAGGCTACACTGGCTCGTTTTGTCAGAAAGTCGAGGTAATTCTTCATTTCGAGCGGTCTGGAGAGTTTTCGCTTTTCCCGCTCTTCCGTCAACGCTGCAGCACCAATGTGATTGCAGCATGCTTCGAGCGACTGCTCAACATGGTGAAAAATTGTCAAAACAACGGAGGCTCGAGCAGCGCCATATGGAAGGCGACAGACACACGTCGTGACGGATCGCAACCTCAATTGTGTCATGGTGTTGACAAGTTGTGCGACCAGCGTTTGAACAGTGCGAGCTTCACCAGAGCAGTCTGTGGGCATAAACTCCAGAACGGCTTGGTACGCAGTCAGACTTTTGATGACATGCTGCAGCGGCGGCGTGCCGTGGCTGATCAGCATCCGAAGCATGCGTGCCGTCTCAACATTCTTGTGAAGAGTGAGAAACCGTCCCAGTTCATGCTTGCCCTGTTCTTGCCTCACGTAATGCGCTGACACTTGAAGTAAGGAGCTTAGTATATCGCACGCATCCCACATAAGCTGCCGGGCCTTCCGCAGTCGCTCGCGTTCCACATATTTCTTTATCTTGGATGCGGTTGTGTCAGTCAAATGCGGGAGACATTCCTCCAGCCAGGCGTCTCCAAACGCTTGTTCTGCTAATGTCTTTCCTGCTGTATTCAATTTTTTTACAGTGCTGTGGAATGCGTAGAGTGCAACACCACTAGCCACAATTTCTGTGTTGAGTTGAAGTGTATTTGCCATCACCCAGCATGCACAATACTGAGCAGTCCGTTTTGTGGCAGCTCCCGAGTTACTTTGGGAAACTTGAAAACCAACTGTCTGACGGTATACTTCGAACTTCTAGGCCACAGGAGAAAGGGCACTTCTCCCTGCACGTATCCACTTCCACAATATCGTTTAAGTTTTGCCCCTTATTGCCCTCGGGTCTTTGTCCTTAACGTTAACCTCCAGTGGGGCTTCGACTGTCTGACTGCCTTTCCGTCGTTTCCTCTTCCGTCCTCTGATTGCTTTCCTGGTGTTGTTTATTGCCTCACACCGTTTGGATATGCGCACGTATCCTGCCGTATCGGTCCCCTGTTTTCGTGCCTTTCTCCAGCGATTGAATACCCGCCTGTTCCGCAGGTACTCTTGCCTGTGGATGTTGTGAGTCCGCAATGTTGCTTTCCCGGCTCAGCAGCCGTCCTCAATTTCGTAACAGTGCTCCTCCTCCGTCGGCGACTTCCGCGGCCGTCGGCGTCCTCCGCGGCCGTCGGCGTCCTCCGCGCCTGTCGGCGCCCTTCAGTCGTAATCACCTTCCCCTCACCGCACTTCGCTCGTAAGCGCCGTGCACCCGCCAGCGTCCTTCACCTGCACTCCTTCTCTCGTCAGCCTTCCTCGTCCGTTATTGTCCTCCACCTGTCCGCGTTGTTAATTCCAACGGAATCGTTTACCGCCCGTCAGTGTCCTTCGTCAGCAATCTTCCTTTGTCGCCAGTCGTCCCTTGCCCTTCAGCGCCTTCTCTCCTGATCGTCCTCAGCTTGCCAGCGTACTGAAGGTTCACCAGTACTCCTCGGCTGGTCAGCGTCCTTCGCCCTCCTCCCGTCGGCGCCGTTTCCCCGTGTTCGTTCTGCGCCTTTCAGCGTTTTTCGTCCGTAAGGCGTCGCCCGTCCGTAATCTCCCTCTCGCGCCCGTCTTCGTCCTTCGTTCGTGATTGCCCTCCTTCCCGTCCGTGCCCTTCGACCGTAGTAGTATCCGGCCGTCAGCGTCCTCTGCTCGTAATAATAGTAATGGGCCTCAGATGCTTCCTCTGTCCTTAATCCCACGCGCCCTCAACTCCTTGTAACCGTCCTTCCGTCTTCTTGTCGTCGTCCGAAAGTCGAGGGCTATTCTCGATCTCGTCCAACCTACTTCTTACCTTTGCCCACGTTCCCGTCTCCCTGGACTAGAAGATCAACTGACCAAGTGACTATGCACGGCGGCTAGAGAGAAACGGCCCGAAAGTTGGGAGAATTGAGAGCAAACAATACAAAGCGTTGATCCTTGGCCTTGGCACAGTAGGACGCTATCTGTCAGGAGTCAGGACCGCAGCGCGTGCCAAACAGGTCACATGACGCAATTTGTGGTGCCACCGGTACCGAGAATCCCCGTGCGACTCGGAACTGAGTGCACTCGCACGTTTCTTCAGCACGGCGGCTAGAGAGAAACGGCTCCAAAGTCGGAGATTAGCAAACAATACAAAGCGTTGATCCTTGGCCTTGGCGCAGCACGACGCTTTCTATCTGTCAGGATTAAGGACCGCAGCACTTGCCAACAGGTCACATGACGCAAATTTGTGGTGCCACTGAGACCCCGCGTCCCCCAACTGTGCGACTCGGAGCTGAGTGCACTCGCGCGTTCCTTCAGTTTTCTTCACCATCAAATAGCACGGTGGCATTGACAGCTTGCTGCATTCAATGTGCATTGTCTGTCATGCCAATGAACATTGACAGTAAGAGCCAGGACCAGCAACGGTTCGGGCCGTGAACCCTTGGGACAATGAGACTCACCCATTCCACGGCCGGTCCGCCTGAAGGTACCATGCATATGGCGGGCCGCGACAAAACGTCTGGCGCACGTACGTGAGCGGCACAAACAATTTTTTTGAAGATCAAGTCGCGCCACGATCACGATCAGGCCCGGTGTACGTACAAAAACAGATTGGCGGAAAGACGGAGCGCCGCTGTGCGCCTTCAAGCGGAGTCAGTAGTTACACGGGCCGTGATATGCTTGTACGGAAAGGAGCAGCAGATTGCTTGAACTAACTCACGCGCTTGAGTGCTAGGTTACGCAAGGGGGTACTCAATGTTAGTGCACTTGCACGCTGCTGGCAGGCCTGCAACAAACACCAAACAGGATCCTTGCGCCATGAAAAAAAGCAAGAAAGATGAGCGTGAGTGGGGGTTTATACTCGCCGACTGCGGCTCAGTGTCAGCCGGGCATTCGAAGTACCCACCCGGCCCTGCTGAGACAAAAGATTTATTGCCACCGTCAGGCCCGTAGGGACTGGAGGTGGTTCCGCAGCGCTTTATTGGCGTGTGTGTGCGTGCTTGCGTGCGTGCGTGCGTGTACCTGTCTGTCTGTCTGTCACAGGTCATTCGGATTACTTACATTTCCGCTTGTGGGTCAAATTCTCCACGTGCGATCTCCGGTCTCGGGGCTGGACATTCAGGATCAGTCCAGGGACCGAAGAACTGGGACAAGACACTTTTATCCTTGCCATGCCTGAAATCGACACAATGGGTGCATGCATGTACAGTACATGTAATGTACATGGACTTCCAGTCTAGCGCAGTAGTGAGCCTCGCACAGCTGCCTTTCGTCAAAACGCCTTGCCTGCAGTGGCTCCATGGCACGCCTGTAGGCGTAGGTGTAGCGAAGGGGCCAGACATCGGCTATGAGTTTATCATAGTCGATGGCACAAGCTAGAGCTAGCATTGTAGCGGGGATCAAGCACAAGGGAAACCGCCAGTTTCGAAGTCATGTCTAAGGCGTCATAGCGGTTTCGCCTTCAAACATTACCGCGCAGTATCCCTGACGGATGGAGCGCAGTATCGAGACTTTTGCGTAAATGTAACCTGCTAGGCTCGCGCTGCGTTTCAAGGCTGAGCAACGAAGATGTATCCTGTTGAGGAGATTTTGCGAGGGAAACATGTCGTGGCATTGCTGAACTTCTGCCTTCCGGATTGGGCAAGACACTTGTTTATCAATTTTTGCCTCTTGCATTTGACGACCTGAAACCACTCTCACTGAGGTTCGTGCGAAGTGGTTGTCGACCTGCTCGTTGCGGATGGCGGAGCAGGTGGAGAGCTGGAGCTCTTGGCCCCCACAGCGCGAAGCTCTCAATGCTCGTCCAGATCACGGAAAGAGACAGTTGAGTAGCGTGCCCGTATTGAGATATAGACGAAGACTGGCCGATCCCACGGATTGAGTCATGCAGCTATCAGCTTTTGTTTGCTTATCTGGCCTGAGCATGCCTCGGTGGAGGATTCGGAACTTGAACTTTCACGCCGCAACATGTTTTTATTTAAAGTGTACGCGCACTCGAGCTCGAGTCCTGGGCTTCGCACGCCCCAGAAAAAAAAGGCTATGTACACTGAGAAGGCGCTCTGGCAAACTGTAGACGCAACAACGTGAAAACTCCAAGCCAAAGGCTTTCCACTGAGCCTTCTTCGACTCAACCAAGATGCAACGCGTTCGTTTTCTCGCCATAGTACATGTTAGGATTTGAGGGATCCAGACTGGGTGGACATGATTCAGGAGAACTCCCAGCTCACCAGTCATAAGACACAGATTGAACGAGACTTTTCGTCGGATATGCCTCTGACTTCATGTGTCCAAGTCTTTTGTGCTCCTAGTTTACAACTGATGAAGTCAGAGGCATATCTGACGAAACA
>JAOWAR010085100.1:0-12472 GCA_028571005.1 Clathrina lutea | reverse complement strand
GACGGACAGAGGATAGCCTTTGGAAAAGAGGAAGCAAGCTTGCCGTACCCCAGACAAGACTGGTCACAGGATTTTGTGCGGAGACATGAACGCTGGACCAAGAAGGCGGTGTGGAAGGTGGATGGACTCTGCGAGTAAGGTACGGACAGATCTGACCTCCGTGTGTGCGTGGCTGTGAATGACGATTAGAAAAGGAAGGGCCACGGAGAAGGAGAGGGTGGGAGAGGGAGAGAGGCGGGGAGCCCTAGGAAAACCACATAGCTTCAATAGCATTTTTTCATCGCGATCAGTGTTAAAATCTAGTTTCAGATTTTATTCTTTTCGTGGTCAAACTACACAAGACTGCCATTTCTCGCGGAATAATGAAAGACTGTCCGCCGCCGAGATCATTGGAATTTGAAGTATGATTCTGACGCGGACATTTTGGCGCAATCAACTTCGGGGAAAGTAGCGGGCGGGGCGCGTAAAAGGGATTTTGAAGAGGCGAACGCGATTGCAAGGAAGGGAATTCTAAAGATTTTCGGAGAGAAATACACGTTGGCCAGTACTGTGAAGAGGCATGCACATTGTACATGCTCATACTACAGCAGACTCCCGTCTGGGGCACGGAATCTCCCAGCAGGCAACAGTTGCCTTTGCGGTCCACCGCGTGATCTAAACAACGAAATAAAAGGAATTGGCAATGGTGCATGGATTATCTAAGGACCGGCTGTCTCGTCTACACGGAGACCAAGGCCTGAAAGATGGAGCTCCCTGGAATGCAGGAACGTTCGCACGTACACAACATGATCCCCCTTGACTATTTCCCGGCCTTGGACTCCCTGTGGACGAGATAGCCTGAGCAAGTCTGCGCGATTGCCTATCCCTCTTTGATGGTCCGGCATGTTTACCAGCGAAGTGGACTCTCGTCATCTCTACCTTTACCAATTTTAATCAAGCCATTTCCTTCGCCCTGTAGTTCTGTGTCTTCTTGGAAGGAATACTTCTAGGAAGAAGAGTTGGAAAGTTGAGGGGATAAGCTCAATGCTGGACTTCCTGTTCTACTTCTCCTGTTCAAGGTTAAGCCATTGGGTGTGCATGCCCTGCTGGGCAGGGTTAGGCTAAGCAGGACCACCGCTCTTCTCCAACCCTAGGGGAGCTTGATTGTCAAGCAGAGGAACAAGTAGAAATTGAGAAGCTGCTCCTCCCTGCAGTGCTCAATGCTTGCTTGCCCCCGAGAAGTTGAAATTGTTGGCTCTTGAGCCTACGAGCTTGAAAATCTTTTCCCAGATTAGGGTGGCTTGATCGAAAGAAGAAACAGCGCCGTTCTCAACAGTTGGACGATGAACCTTACTGAAGGAACCTCTGCGGATTACGGTCTTCAGAGCGGCCTGGAATCAAGGTGCATCGCTACAGGGTTTCTCCAAAGAATTGCAAAGAGAGTTTACAGCTTGAAGGTGACACTCGACCCATCAAAGCTTTTCACTTTTGAGCAACCCTCAAGTTGACTGAAGGTTTCAAACACCCAATGTTCGTTTTTGGTATCTTGCAAAGATTGGAACCTGTTTCGCTGTTGAGCGACTTGCTTCGCAAGGTAAAGCGACCATACCGCGGAATCGACCTCGTCTCGGGCACAACTGCGGTTATCCAAGCTCATCTAGCATCTGATCTTTCTTAGCTTGAGTACCTGCTTGTGCCTCACAGCACAGTTTGACACGCATGTGGCATCGGTTCCGAGTGCGAGCACGGACATGCGCACAGTGGGATCGGACTTCACACAAAAGTCGATTTTCAACTGTGTTGTGCACGAGATGCATGGCGCTCAGGCCAGGCTGGCCCCAGGCTTCAGTAAGCGTGGGAGTGCGTTCTTTGGGCGCACGAAACCAACAGAAGTTGAAACTTTAAGTTGCAGCAGAATGTTGCCTTTTCTTCCCTGAAGGACCGTATTTGCATACGGAACAGCAAAGTGGACTACTTGCTATCAGCGGATCGTTCCAGGAGGAATGCACAGTTTTGAAACGTATGTGCACCCTTCCTCTCGTACTCCGGGCTAGGACGTGCACTTGAAGTCGAAGGAAAAAGTAAGAGAGGGGGAGACCCATTTCTTTGTCTTCGCGCGGCTGGCCAGGCCTCTTGAGAGAACAGCACGAGTGAAGAGGAATGAAGTACAAGTGTACTCAAACTGAGGTCAAGCGCTAAACAAAAGCATGTAACGGCTGATCGATCGAAAATCCAAGTGCGGACAGGTGGACCACCGGCCAAGCACTGGTAGCCGGGTGGCGAGCCTGCGTGTCATGATCACGTCTGGTTCCATCCTTTACGGAATATGTTATAATTGAAAAAGTTTGCCCATAGCAGAGCAGAGGGGGTAGTCCAGTTCGACTCGACGTTTGAAATGTGCTCAATTGAAGGCGAGATTTGAGCGCACGGAGAAAGTAAATCGTTTGAAGAAAAATGGATAAATGCGCAACTCCGTGGCCGAGAGTCGCCATTCTGTCCACTGCGCCAAACGTTATCCTTATGATGTGCTGGCGTAGCGAACAGTATAATGGCAACTCTCACCTGCTAAGAAATTTCGTCCATCAGGTTCCAGTCCCGGTCTCAGCATGGAGTTGAATTTTATTTCATTTATGCACATCAGTTTTCCTTCATTCTGTTAGGGTCGGTTAAAATGGAGCTCGCGCTCGTGGGAACTGCGACTCCGAAGAACGAAGACGAGAGTCGCCATGCTGTCCACTACGCCATGGCCACACACGTTGTCCTTAAAGATCTCCCTCGGTTCGGACCGCATTCGGACTGGGGTTCCCGGCAATGGCAGCTGTGCGCGTGTGTGTTGATCCAAACTTCAGTAATTGATATGAAAGGCTCCGATTGCAAGAGAGTTTCGTTCGTATTTTAATCAGAGTACCGCCTCAACGCACCGTCTACGTCTCCTTGCGCGTTAATGCAAACCGACTCTTCGCTCAACAGAAAGAACTCCTATCTCCATGCCAAACACTTTGTGGCTCCGCCACTGCCAGAAGCATGGGTTGCTCTAACCTTTAGCGCAAGAATAATAGCTGATTATCCATACCAGTGGTGAATCCAAGTGCCTGCTATATCACGCCTGAAAGGCCATATTTCAAGCCAGAGGTCAATGCTTCTTTTCGGCCAGAGAGAGGAGAGCGCCTTTATAGGGCACTAGAATGAAGTCGTCCTGGCGGCGTGCAGTGGCAAGCCTTAGTGGTTCGATTGCTCTCCTTTTAGCGATCCTGGAGATTGTAGCTTCTTCACGCTTGTCATGGCCTGTGTGCAAAATAAAACGTGGTAGTCCACACCTAAGGTCTCCTACTTTTTTTCTCTTAGGCTTCTGTGGATGTATGGCTGTTTCTGTGCGATTCGGTGAAGTCCACTTTTATTGTACGGAGGTGGAGGCAATCGATTTCAACACGTGCGCAACAGTTTTCACGGGCCGCGGCGACTTTCGTTACAAATTAGTAGGTAGAGAAACTCCTTTTTGTTAAGCCGCTCCGAGTACACATATGTACAAACAGGCCAAATCCAGGCCTACAATTCAAGGCGGAGAAGGTAGTTGTCATGTTTTAAGACCCGCAGAGGGAAGCCGGCTATGTCAGACCTGGGAAACGTTACTGCTTCCCCGGAGTGCTATTTCCTTAAAGCTTGATCATCAATCTGGCCTCTCTCTCTCCTCCTCCTCCTTCTCCTCCTCTTTCTCTCCCTCTCTCTGTCAAGTTCTCTGTCCTTTATTCTCGCTCAACCTGTTCTGCAGCTCAAGTTGGCACCGACATTGCAAATTCTGTGCTCATTGTTTTTTGGGAACGCTGCCGCCATGATCGCACCCCATGAAGCAAACAGTCACCACCAAGTTCCTGATGCAAGTAAGTTGGCCAGCCAGTAAACACACCGTCAAAGACACGCACCACAGTTATCTTGCTGGTCGTTTCGCTTGCACAAGGCTCGTTTGGGTGTCTTCCCGCTGGCATGGGCATATCTGTTAAGCCCCAAATTCCTTTAATATGTCAATGGAATAGCCAGGGAAGCTCGTGCCAACTTTGACGCATGCGCATGTCCCGAAATATGGTATGATAGCAATTTGTTGAAACTACGATTGCCGGTGTCCTGGTGACCTTCCATGCTTTCTGTACGGTCTGCATGGATTGTCTTTCACGCCTGTGTCCTGTTGGTCATTGTCACCTTCCCGCATAGGTATGGCTCCAACAACGTCGCATTGCACTCCTGCAGAGGCGACATCGCAGGAGTGCCTGACCAATCTCTCATCCAACATGAAAGATCTCAAAGCAGTCTTCGGGCAGCCGGCAATCTTTTGTAAGTTCCGATGAAGTTCGCACATTTTCTTTCCTGTCTGTGGTATCTCCCTTTAACAGTGCTTGTCCTGTCATCCCAGCGAGCCTTGCGGTTTACCGCTCCAGGACAGGGGTCGAGTTAACTCTACAGAGAAGAAGATAGAGAGAGATAACGCAGGGAAGATTCGGAATGAGAAAGGGGAATCACGATTTTACGCCCGCGGAGGCAGCGAGGCAGGGAACGAAGCAAAAAAACATTGGCCTTTTATCTTTTTTATTTGGATTTATTTAGGGATTCCCCAACAGGGTGATAACCTTGATCAAGGGGGTCTACGCATTCGGAACATGGAAAGCACAAAATAGTAAGGTATGGCTTCGCTCTAAGAAAGACAGGAAAAGGGACACGAGAGCGAGAGAAGAAAACAAAGAGAAAATGTAGGGAGCTCTGAACTGGAAAGGTTAGATCGGAATATCTTTGCCAACAATGTATTTGTAATTGTTCCAGTGTTGTTCAAGTTCCTTCTGATTATAGTAGTCTACTCACCGACTGCAATCGGGGCAAAGCGTGGCCAACGAGCTCGTGTTCAAGAGTCGGACGAGCACTGGGACTAGATACCGGTAACCTTGTTCGCTGCAACACACTGTGAGAACGGCTGACTGGCGGATGCATACAGCACAACCTCAGGTCGTTTCGAGCAGCTGATCAGCTTCTGACCTCCCAACACAACTTGTCCTAATGACCTAAAAAGGAAAGGTAAGTTCACTAAACTTTGTCAACAGCAACTGGTAAGCGCCAAGTTTGGCTTTGAAGGTGGCGCTCCTTTGCGCTCAAGGTATCAGCTACAATTAATGGTATGCGGGGCTCTCGGTGACTTCTCACCTCAACAACAGTACAGCTTGCTTTTGTGCTAACCAATCTATTCATTCCCGAGAAAGAGCGTGTCCAAGTCTTGCCCATGAGAACAATGTTCTGGGGAATCCCCTCTAACTGCGCAAAGTTGTGTTATGGCCTTTTTTGGCAGGCTCGCTCTCAGCAACTGGGAGGTGTCCGTAAACACCATCATGCTTTTTTTTTTCTCGCCAGGCTGTACTAAGAAGAAAACAGCATCCGCTCTCTGGTATTCTGCTTCCGGATCCCCTCTCCTTACGGAGCATGGCCACTCTCTTTGAAGAGTTCACCGTCAAGCGTAACTTTTGTGAGAACCAAAAGAGATCTCTGTGTTTGGACTTGGACATGCTTATGTTACAGTATAACACAGTATACCATAGCATACCTACAAAAAGTGGCCTGGCAGGACATCGGCAGGGAGTAAATGTTTATGACGAAGGAAGTACTTCAAAACTCTGATCACGGAAGGAAGTGCAGCCACGACGTGTGTGCACACAGCGACAAAGGCCCAAAAGCATGCCCATTCATCGTGGCTTGACATGCGACTTACAAGCCTTTTCCGCACCGAAATCTACAAGACAAAAACGTGCGAGGTAGTGTGCGAGGTGAGAATTACGGGTGCCAGCCCAGAGCCCTTTTCGCAAGGAGCGCGGTGCCAACGACAGTCGATCTTGATGCTGGCACGGCGACGTTTTGCACAGTCAAAGAAAAATGAAGCTGTCGGTCTTGCTGCACTGAGAAGAGGCATCGTGACGGACGACGATCACAGTCAGAACCAGATAATAATGTAGCGTGTCGCTGTGGCAACGTTTTGTCTTTTGGCGCCAGTTTAGTACGGCGCCAGGCGCTTTGTCTCCGTATCTCTTTCGGGTGTCGGTGACCACCTCAGTGCGAGAAGATTTCCGATCCGTTTCTTTTAAAACTGTATCGGTGCACGACGTCGATTTTGATTTCGAAGTGTATCGTAACGTGGGATCATCGCACCGGGAAAATCTTCGAGAGGATATGTAATGTGTTTATAAGCGAGACGCGTCGACGAATAAATCGAAGAAAGTCGGTCTGCGGCACAAGAACCACGCATTGAACCCGATTCAAGTTGAGCACCGTCGGGAAATTTTACCACCGAACACTAAAGCGAGCACTAAAAAAAGCTGCATTCAAAGACAAATAGCTGGACTACTCAGTTGTCAAAAGGGAAAATCGTGGGACTTAGTGTTGGAAAATGAGAGAGTCTGACTCGCGAACGGCATGTCGCAGAATTTAACAAACAAAACTCCATGAAATGCTTTCCTAGTTTCCTGCAAGTTTGCAAGACACTGACTTCAGCTGATACCAGGAAACCGTGGTACCTGTTGAACCGAGGACTCCAATATCTTCAATACAAGAAAAGGCTAAGCTTCTCAAAATCGACCATCATATGAATGGAGAAAGGAATTCGCGAAGAGCCACGAAAGTAGAAAGCGATGCGTTCTTTACTGAGTGGCCTGGCCTCAAGTCTTAGCCTTTCGAGTATGACTGACCTTCATGCCAATCAACCGCCTGGGATGCAGATCTTTCTTCTTTTTTCTATCTCGCCGAATGCTCTCACCGGTCTGTCATAGAAATGATGACGCAACGCGTTCAACATGTTCGAATTGAACAACCCTGAAACTCCCTCCTCATGGTTTCACCGGACATTTGACGGAGCATATTTCCTTGTCTCGCTTTCGCTGTAACCTGCTTATCAAAGTGCTTGGGCATCATGTAAGTAGACCGCAGGGCCTGCTGCGCTATCCCGATGAAGGAGAACGAAATAAGCAATAAGAATAACAGCGCCAGTCCTGATGGAGAGCCAGAAAACTAAATGTCTAAGTCAATATCGGTAATGGATTAAACTAATGGGATTGTGAATTGAGTGCGTATCTGAAATGGCAGCGATTGTAACTAAAGGGTTAAGAATGTAATCATGATACGAAAATACCTGAATAAAAATATAGAAGAATACATTTGATGAGGAAGGAAGCCGGGATGGCAAGATGGACCTGAATGATCCAGACTTTTGCGGGCCATTGCAATTCAGTGGGCTATTCGGAGTGATTTCACGGTTGCACCAATCAAAGGCTAGCAATCCAAAACCCGCGCGCCGAAGGCCTTGTTGTGTCGAGTGAAAAACGAAAATCAGCCCGAACCCTTCACTAAACTGGCCCAGTGCCCGTTCAGACATGTACAGTCGACGTCAGGACAGGGTAATTGCTATTTTGAAAGAAGTCCCGGAACAAAAATCAACTGAACAACGCCCAAGTAGTAGCTTCTAGCACTGCCAACCAGCATGCAAACGCGCATGCATTTTGCCAGCGTCAATTATGACGTCACGAGGGCGGGCGCGTTCCGTCGCCCTTGGAAACAAGGACATCGGGTCTAGATCTTGTCAGTCCGACAAGTCTCTCGAACATCAAAGCGGCGGCGACATTTTTGTAGGTGTTTTTTAGTCTTTGGTCACACTAACCCAAATCAAGGGGGGGGGGGGCAAGGAGAAACAATGGAATAAAAGCCATCGCCCTAATGCACCTACACCACCCGGCCAGGTGAGTGTGCCGTACTGTTATGGCATTTTTGCCACGGTCCCCTAATATACTGGAGAGGGTCGTATGCAACCAACCAGGTAAGCAAGAGAATGTGTAGCTCAATAGCTCAAAGATGGTTGAACTGATTGCCCAGCATAACACACAGGTAGAGGGAGAGGCAGTAAGAATGAAGAGCAATGGACTGATTTCCGAACAGCACAAAACCCCTTCCTTTTGTCACGCTCAACACGCCAGACTGTCTTGAAATTTGCTGTCGATAGAGTCGACTTTGAACCTCCAAGCATGCGCCTACTATTGTACTTTATATTGGTACAATGCATGCATTGTCACCATTTATATTAGAGGGAATATTAGAGGGTAATGAATTGAAAGTCTTCCTTTACTTCACTGACCTCTAATGGACATGCCATTAGTGTGGATAAGCATGCAACACGAGAGTGCGGAAAGAAGTCTTTACCACAAGACATGTCTGGTTCGGGGCTATTCCTGTACACAGAGCGAGAATTTCTCCTGATATGGGCTTCTTACCTGAGTTTCTCGCCAGTCAAACACTGTCAGAAACCATACTCAGGCCACCCACTGGATCCCTATCCCCAGCAGAGGCACACACAGCCGTGAAACGGCACAACACCCAAGTACAGTTCCTGAGAAAATGCAGAAAAAAAGAGCAGGGCCAAGAAGGCGTGCCCGTCGCACTCTAGTGCATGTTATCAGTGCCGGACATTGCCATAAAGGGAAATACGACAAAAAAGGTGACGGAAACAGGAAGCTGAAAGAGGAAGGTCACTGACGTGACGCGCCACGACAGACTGAAGAAAAGGTGATTTTCGAAAATACCCTGTCAATGACTTATCATGATCACCTCCCGACTACACCCTGCCGCCGCCATATATGCGGACAAGGGAGCTTCGACTATACCTACAAGTGGGAGAGGGGACACTTTGGGCTTAGCGTTTATATACTTCAAGTTCAACAGGCCCGTGAGAGAAAGGACGTGGCGCGCATTTCCGAAGGAAGTATGGATATATCTGTTCTGCGACTGCGTGAAGTTCTTATCAGGTTGGTGCTAGCCTTAGCCACCTTTGGAGTTGACGGCCAAACTGGGGAAACGGAATGCGTCAGCGGTGAGTGGTTTCTTCGGTGATGGTCAAGAGCGTTGCTGCTGTGGAAAAACATGACAGCTGTATAAATTAGTTTCCTTGCCACCACACTGAGCAATATGGTGCTCATTCGATTGGCGCATTGATTTACATCATTACCATTTTCTGTTTTTCTTGAACTGAGGCACGGAGTTGTCTAATATTCCTTAAGGACCGGCCCTTTTCAATTTCAGGAGACCGAACAGTGGCAAGTCTTTATTGCAAAGGAGTGCGATGCCTGAAGCAGGACTGCGAGCTCCTGAAGCTGGATACTGTTACCCCTCCCGGCCATTGTTGCCCTGGCTGTGGAATAGATATGTCTAGATCTAGTTATGAAGCTGTACGGCCTGAACAACGAGGTAAGAGCATGTATATATCGACTGTGAAGATTCTTTTCAACTTCCGCATCAGAAGGGCCCTGCTCCCAACGTTTCACCCTATCATTCATATCATCAGGATTCTTGATTTTCCAGTCTTCTTCCTAGATATGTAATGAAAGTTTAGGCCACACTGTAGCAGTCTTGTTGTGGTTATGATAGCAGTGTAAAATAATTTGTCTGCAGGATGAAAGTTTCCCACGTGGTCCCTCACACCTGACACGTCGGCACACAGTAGGGTTGAAAAGGCCGGAACAGCGATGGATCGGCCGCAGAGAGAATCCACCGAGATACACAAAGAGAGAGAGCGAGAAAGAAAGAACGGGAAGGACGGAGAGAAAGAAAGAACGGGGAGAACAGAGAGAAGGGAGAGAACGGAAGAATGGAAAGACAGAGAGAACGGAGAGAGAAACCACGCTGTCCCGGATCCGCTTTTATTTGTATCCAGAGGCCCACCATTGCGGGTAGCGCGCGCGGGACAGCGCATGCGCTGTGGCCCACACACATACAACTTACAACTTAAATCATTGCGACATCACAATCCTTACATGCGCTGTGGCCCACACACATACAACTAAAATCATTATGACATCACAATCCTTACAACAGGAAGAGCTCCTGCGAATTTTCGGGCTTTTTGTCTGTGCTGTTCTGGGACTGACATTTTGACTTGGCAGGGAATGACATTGTAAATAGGATACAAATGGTAAGATATACAAATGATATTCCTGACCAACACCTGCAAGAGCAATGATAGAGTATGGTTTGCATCCAATTTACGATTTCAATACCTACCACATCGAAGCGTTAGTTCCAGAACAGCACAGCCGTAAAAGCCTGGGAATTTAGACGAATTCTTCCAAAATAATTCTCCTTGCCTTTTATTTTTTCGCCGTCTTTCCTTCTTCCCCTCATATATTTTCCTTTCTTTCAACACCTTCCAGCAAACCTTGATTAAACATTCTAGGAGGGTTCAAGTAGATTGGCGTTTCCTGTTGGGCAGTTATGGAAGGAAACCTAAAAAAGAAATATTCGCCCTGTAGCACTTTATATTATCAGGGCACCATGTTCGCAGCCTTTCTTGTCGTTTTCACGTTTTATGACTAAAGGAATAATGCTACAAAAGTTAAGTGTTCTTTCCCTCTATCCCTCTTTTACCTCTATTTTGCTTGTCACCCTACCCCAAGGTTATCTTAGGTTGTTGTTGTTGTTGTTGTTGTTGTTTTATTGGGAAACCATAACAGACCCTATGGCCTACTTACATGGAGCCTGAGATATTTGGTCAGATTACAGCGAAAGAGAAAAGGAAATAGAAGTTGTGCAAAGTTTTGAAAGGGATGGATGGCAAAGTGCTTGTGAAAAGTGGACTTTATGTTCCAGAAAGGCAAGTGACAGGAGCTTTCAAGACAAACAATACCAAACGAAAAGCTCGACAATGAGTCTTGCTACTAGTTGGATATACGTACGTATGTACGCTTTTTTTTCCAGTTTTCGTTTTCTGGGAGCTGTCCGTCGTCGTATTGGTAGATGTTGCTGACAGCGTCAGCACGCTGGCACATTCCACTGCCTCGCTCCTCCATGTTGCAATCGATCAGTTGACATGACCGGGAGGTTGGGCATCCCTTTGACTGGTGACCACAGCTATACTAGAAACTACCTTGGGGAGTCGTTGACAAGCCACGAGTCGTCAGAAATGAGGAACTTGCTTCGCCAGCCGTCTACGACAGAGTTGTGGTCTCTGCTGCGCACACACATGGTTGTAGGTCTATCTAGTCTTCAGTTCAAGGTTTCTTTCCACACTTTCCGGTTGTAGGTTTAGTCTTGGGTTGAAGGTTTTTTTCCCACTGGAGGATCCTGGATTTATGAGGTCAAAAGGTAGGGGCTGTTCTCATACACTGTTATCGAGTCTGGGGGACCTGTGTAATTCATGCACCACCTTTTCACGTCTTCTGAGCCATCTTCACATGCTCAATCGCATGTCTCTGAACTACACCACTGAAAAAAAGAGAAGAAAAATTTATCATGCTACAAGTAGTAGATTTAATTCAGTGGAACAGAGTTGTGTTCAATTGCCACATTTTGTTTCAAAATATGATCAGACGGCCATAAAGCACAAGGGATGTTACACATATGTACATAATGTAGATGGACAACACTGATGTATTCGCGCGCAAGCCCAATAGTGGCCCGCAAACACATTACTTCTTCAGGAAGAGACTTTTCCGCATTCAGAAAAGAACGTAAACATCTACAGTCGCTTCAGCTGGGGAAGGCAACGCGAGCATGCACGCGCTCGCCAAACATAGCTCTTTTTGTAATAGAAAAAAACTCTCTGTTCTTAGGTCACAGCTTGGTAAAATCACGAACGACGTTTCGGCTGAGCTGTGCAAGCTTTAATCAGGTTCTGAATAAACTGAAGCGGTTATCAGTAATACCGGCTACTTTCTGACATCTACTGTCTGTTTCTTAGTCTGCCAAAGTGCCAATGCCAGAAAGTTGTACGTTATTGTACGGCCTTTCGTCAGAATTCGGAAATCTCGACTCCGCAATCACAGTTCAAGGTCACCTTCTTTCTGGCAATGTGCAGAGCCTCCAAAGCTTTTCTAGACATCCAAAGTCTTTCAAAGTCTAGCACCTTCGCATTATCCCAGTCGGTTTTGTGTCCACTGAGACAAGGATGCTTCGACACCGCTGGAAGATCAAATCTTCTTCCCCTGGTGTGTCGCTGGTGCTCACTTTTTCTGACCTGAAATAATCTAGAAGGCTCCCCAATGTAAGTGTCTGAGCAGTCTACGCAAGCAATTTCGTAGACTGACTCTTTCCTTTTATCCACAGGCACTGCATCCTTGACTTGATGATGCCTGCACTTATTTGCCATTCCCACGGCTGAGCTTTGCCAATTACCTGGATCCCTACTTTTCGTAGCTCCCTGGTGATTTGCTCACTTACCCCGCTGAGGTACGGCAACACCACTGTGGCATCAGGCTTGTCCCGGACAGTCTGATTTCCACGGTTTTTCTATGCTCTCCTAATCGTGTTGATGACGAAACTCTAGGGTCAGGGATACAGTGCCTGTGGATAAAAGGAAAGAGGCAGTCTACAAAATTGCTTGCGTAGACTGCTCAGACACTTACATTGGGGAGACTTCTAGATTATTTCAGGTCAGAAAAAGTGAGCACCAGCGACACACCAGGGGAAGAAGATTTGATCTTTCAGCGGT
>JAOWAR010084989.1:0-12473 GCA_028571005.1 Clathrina lutea | reverse complement strand
GAAGAAGAAGAAGAAGAAGAAGAAGAAGAAGAAGAAGAAGAAGAAGAAGAAGAAGAAGAAGAAGAAGAAGATGATGAAAACCTTACCCAAATCAAAAGATAGCCCACTGTCGTGGGCTATAATACTTGCTCAAATCTTCCCCCGTTTTGACTTTCAACCATCGCGGTCCGTAAGCGCGTGAGATTTTCTGAGCTTTATTTACACCCATAGAAAGTTCTGACCATACCTTTCGATTGGTGCAGCGCACTTATCAGTACGGCTGGTAGAAGAAAAAATATACTTGCTCAAAAGCGGGCGGTCGAGAAAGCTGTACTATTCTCTAGAATTTTAGCGACAAACCGCACATACTCAGAGGTGGTCAAATAATCGCGGTGTATATGATACACATTACTCTGCCACATGGCCCATGATATAGTAGTCTTCAACTCGGCTTATGATCTACACTTGTCGGCCACTCGGCTCATGATCTATACGAGTCTACCACTCGGCCGAAGATTTACACTGGTCTGCCACGCGGCCCATGATATACATTAGTTTACCACTCGGCCCATCATACACACTAGCCTGCCACTCGGCTCATGATCTACACTAGCATTCCGCTCGGCCCATGATCTACACTAGTCTTCCACTCGGCCCATAAAAACACTAGTCGGCCACTCGGCCTATGATCTACACCAGGCTGCCTCTCGACTCATGATCTACACTAGTCTACCCCTCGGCCCGTGATCTACAATAATCTGCCACTCGGCCAATGATATTCACTAGCCTGCCACTCGGCGGAGGATATGCACTGGTCTGCCACTAGCTCTAGGCCCATGATCTACACTGGTCTGCCACTCGGGCCATGATCTACACTAGTCTACCCCTCGGCCCATGATCTACATTAATCTGCCACTCGGCCCATGATATTCACTAGTCTGCCACTTGGCCGGTGATGTCAACCAATCTGCCACTCCGCCCATGATCTACATCACTCTACCCCTCGGCCTATGATGTACACTAGTCTACCACTTGGCCCATGATATTCACTAGTCTGCCACTCGCCCGGTGGTCTCCACCAATCTGCCCCTCAGCTCATGATCTACACTAGTCTGCCACTCCGCCCATGATCTACACTAGTCAACCATTCGGCCCATGAAGTACACTAATCTGCCACTCGGCCCTTGGTCTAGAATAGTGTGGCACTTGGCCCATGATTTACATTAGTCTGCCACTCGGCGCATGATATACACTAGTCTGCCGCTGGGCCCATGACCTACATTAGTCTGCCACTCAGGCCATGATTTACACTATTCTGCCACTCGGCCCAAGATCAAGACTACTCTGCCATTCGGGCCATGAAATACATTAATGTGCCTCTCGGCTCATGATCTGCACTAGTCTGCCACAAGCCCCATGTTCTACACCGGTTTGCCACTCTGCCCATGATATAGACTAGTCTGCCACTCGGCCCGTGATCTACCAAAGTCTGTCACTTGGCTCATGGCATACACTAGTTTACCAATCGCCCCAGTAACTGCCACCGTGATAAACACTACTATGCCACACGGCCCAGGATATACTCAAGTCTGTCACTCGCCTCATGAAATACACTAGTTTACCACTTGCCCCATGAACTTCACTAGACCGCCATTGGGCCAATGATCTACACTAGTCTGCAACTCGACCCATGATGTATCCTAGTCTGCCACTCGGCTCATGATCTACACTAATCTGCCCCTCGGCCCATGTTCTACACTAGACTGCCACTCGGCCCATGATCTACACTAGTCTGCCACTTGTCCCCTGATACACACTATTCTGCCACTCGGCCAATGATCTACACTTTTCTGCCATTTGGCCCTCAATCTATACCAGTCTACCACTTGGCCCATGACCTACACCATTCTTCTACTTGGCCCATGATATACAACAGTCTGCCACTCGGCGCATGATCTACACTAGCCCGCCACTCGGCCCATGATCTACACTAGTCTTCCACTCGGCCCTCGTTAGACACTAGTCTGCCACTCGGCCCAAGATGTAGACTATTCTGCCACTCCGCCCATGATCTACACTACTAGTCTACCAATTAGCCCATGATCTACACTACTCTGTCACTCAGCCCATTTTATGCCCACTAGTCAGCCACTCGGCTGATAATCTACACTGGTCTGCCACTCGGCCCAGGATAACCCTTAGTCTACCACCCGGCCTATGGTATACACTAATCTGCTACTCGGCGGCCCATGTTGTCCATTAGTCCACCACGGCGCATGATATGCCCTAGTCCGCCACTTGCCGCATGATAAACGTCAGACCTACATTAGTCTACCACTCAGCCCAAGATCTACACTAGTCTGCCACTTGGCCCATGATAAACACTAGTCTGCCTCTCGGCCCATGGTATACATTAGTCTGCCACTCAGGCCATTACGATTTACACTGGTCTGCCACTCTGTCTGTGATATAGCCTGGTCTGCCAATCGGCACAAGATCTGCACTAGTCGGCCACTCGGCCTATGACTAAACACTAATCTGCCACTTTGCCCATGATATAAGTTGATCCCTGTAAAGCAGTTTGTCCCAATAGCAGACCACGGCCCTATAGCGTACTACACGTTCCAAATTTGGACTCAACAAACAGCCTAGAAAGGAAATGCCTGGCGCCCTAGCGCCCTGTCCCAGTAGGCGGGAAGTGCCTGGGGAAGTCCCTTGGGCCCTCTCCCTCTACTTTCCAATTTTAAATGTTGTAGATAGAGATTCATAACAAGGCTCAGGTCCTCTGTGATCTCTGCTGTGTTCTTTGATGACCAGAGATGCCAACTGCTATTCTGTTAAACATCTTCTGTTTGGCAAGTCAGCTTCTGTGGACTTGGAGAAGAGGTGTTGCTCTTCCAGGTCATAAAACATCTCATCAGATAATGCCCGGCGCGGGATTCACTCACAAAACTGCCACGATCGGCCAATTCCTTGCATATTTTTCACTTTCCCCAGTGATCCGTGAAGGCTTTCACTTTGCACACGGCCACGGCCTCGTCAAACTGACTCCAAAACTTTTCAGTGTTACGATCTTCAGTTTAAAATTTTTCCCTATAACACCAGTAGCATCTGCATCCCGATAAGCTTCGGGAGGGAGGTTCTCCTGGTCGTCAGTTCGAAAATCCGACATCGTTTCCCAATGACAGCCTTCTGAAATGGAGAACGTAACCCGCAGTGTTGTGCTCTTGCCGATTTGTCCAACGGTTGCCAGTGACACAAAAGGTCATGTATCACTAACTCAATACTTTGAAGTGGCCACAGGGGTTCATGATGAAATAGAGAATATTGAGTGATCTGCACTGCGTGCAATAAATTTTATACTCAGACACTGTCATAGCGGCCCGCACCACCATGGCTTGAATGACAACGTCCGCCTGCACGCCGCTACAGGGGGCGGTCATCGTGTGCCACAGCCCTAGCCGGCAGCAAACGTCTTACATATATCCACCTGTTATCTGCATCAAAGATTTGCTGCCATCTTTGGCCATTTTTTTTAAGGAGCCTTAAATGCCGTTTCCTGTGGTAACTTTGCTGTTTGGGTGAGACTTAAAAATGAAAGAAGATGTAAGGGCTTCTTGTTCTTTTGGTGCCAGTAGTATGTTTCGTCCGGTCTGCTGCATGCAGCTGGGAGCCTAGGTTATGAACCGTGGGTGTGGTTTGTCGAAAGGGTTGTTTGGCGCGCGAATTTGAACTTGATTGAGGGGCCTTTAGCGTCAGGCCTTTAGGTTATGTCTGAACCGTGCGCGTGGTTTGTCGAAAGGGTTGTTGGCACGCGAATTTGAGCTTGATTGACCGGCCTTGGTGGCACGATCCGAGTGGAGATCCAGAAAGTGATGTTTGCGGCACTACTGGCAAGCGTTGCACGACAGCAAGCCGTATACTTGTATAGCCGAAAACACATGCTGTCATGACATCGATTTCAGGCGCGGCCACCACGAAAGCGCCTGACGAAACTTTAGCCTGGCTTAAGTTTTCAATTTTGAATTTTGAATGTGTGGTCCGCTTTAGGGACCAACATATACCTTAGTCAGCCAGTCCGCTCATGATTTACACTAGTCTGCCCCTCGGCCTATGACCTATACTAGTCCGTCACTTGGCCCATGATTTACACTAGCTTGCCACTCGGCCTATGATAAACTCTAGTCTTCCACTTGGCCCATCATCTACCCTAGTCTGGCACTAGTCTGACACTCGGCCCATGGTCTACACCAGTCTGCCACTTGGCCCATGATATACACTTGTCTGCCACTTGGCCCATGATACACACTGGTCTGCCAATCAGCCCATTATCTGCTCTAGTCTGCCACTAGGCCCATTTCCACATTATTCTGCCGCTCGACCCATGATCTACACTAGTCTGCCACTCAGCCCATGATTTACACCAGTCTGGCACTTGACCCAAGATCTGCACAAGTCTGCCACTCGGCCCATGTTTTAAAGTGAGTGTGCCACTTGCCAAAGAGCTACACCAGTCTGCCGCTGAGCCCATGAGAAACATTTCCCTACCACTCGGCCGTTTATTTAAATTAGGTTACCACTCAGCCCATGATCTACATTGGTCTACCACTCACCTCAGGATCTACACTAGTCTGCCACTCGGCCCATGATTTACATTATTCTGGCACTCAGCCCAAGATCTACACCAGTCTGCTAGGCGGTTCAAGAGAAACATTAGTCTGCCACTCCATCCATGATATACATCAGTCTGCCGCTCGGCTCATTATCTACACTAGTCTACCACTGGGCCCACGTTATACACTAGTATGGCACTCGGCTCATGACGTACACTAGTCCGCCGCTCGGCCCATGGTCTACAGTAGTCTGCCACTCAGCCCATGATTTACACTAGTCTGCCCCTCGGCCCAAGTCTACCCTAGTCTGCCACTCGACCCACGCTTGACACTAGTCTGCCACTTGGCCCATGATATACATTAGTCTGCCACTCGGGACATGATATCCATTAGTCTTCCACTCGGCTCATGATCTACACTAATCTGCCACTCAGCCCATGGTATACAAACTTGCCTGGCATTCGGCTCATGATCATGATCAGCACTAGTCTTCCACTGGGCCCACAATATGCCTTTGTCGCCCAGTCGGCCGATCATATACATTAGTCTGCTACTCAGCCCATGGTCTTCACTTGTCTGCCACTTGGCCGTTGATCTACCCTAGACTGCTACTCGGCCCATGATATACATTAGTCTACCACTCGGCCCAAGATCTACACTAGCCTGCCAATCGGCCCAAGCTTAACACTACAGTCCGTTCAGCAAAGGAATGCACTGTGTACATTACAACGTACACCTTTTTCCCATTGCCATTGTAGAGTGTCTTAACTGTTGTACCGTTAAATAAGGAAACGTGCACTGCATTCGTTTTGCAAACAGACTGTAGTCTGCCACTTGGCCAATTATGTACATTAGTCTGCCACTCGGCTCATGATCTACACTAGTCTCCCACTTGGCCCATGATCTACATTAGTCTTCGACTCGGCCCATGTTATACACACTTGCACTCGACTCATGATCTACACTAGTCCTCCACTTGGCCTATGACATACCTTTGTGTACCACTCGGCCTAAAGTATGCACTAGTCTGCCACTCGGCCCATAATTTACCTTAATGTACCACTCGGCCTATGATATACACTAGTCTGCCCCTCCCCTCATGATCTACACTAGTCTGCCACTCGGCCCATGATAAAGACTAGTCTACCACTCGGCCTCTGTTCTACATTAGTCTGCCACTCAGCCCCTGATCTACATTAGTCTGTTCCTGGGCTCCTGATCAACACCTGTCTGCCACTTGGCCCCTGATCTATAGTAGTCTGCCAGTTGGCCCATGATATGAACTAGTCTCACACTCGGCCTATGATCTACACTAGTCTGCCACTCGGCCCGTGATTTACCTTAGTGTACCACTCAGCCTATGGTCTACACTAGTCTGGCACTCGGCCCATGGTCTAGTACACTCTACTCTGCCCCTCGGCTCATGATTTACACTAGTCTGCCACTCGGCCCTTGACTGATAAAGATTAGTCGGCCCCTCGGCCCGTGTTATACATTAGTCTGCCGCTCAGCCCCTGATCTTCAGTTTCTGGGCTCATGATCTACACTTGCCTGCCATTCGGCCCATGATCTACAGTAGTTTGCCACTCGGCCCATGATGTACACTAGTCTGCCACTCGGCCCGTGATGTTCCTTAGTGTACCACCTGGCCCATGATATACCCTAGTCTGCCACTCAGCCCATGATATCCCCTAGTCTCGCGCTCGACCAAAAATCTACACCAGTCTTTCCCACAGCTCATGATCTACACTAGTCTGCCATTCAGCCCATGATAAACACTAGTCTGCCACTCGGCAGAGTAGTGTATATGAAGTGCCGAGTGGCAGACTAATGAATATCATTGCCTGATTCGCAGACTAGTGTAGATGATGGGATTACTGGCAGACTAGTGTAGATTATGGGCCGAGTGTAGACTTGTGTAGATCTTGGCCCGAGTGGCAGACTCGATTAGATCATGAGCCGGAGTGGCAGGCATGTCAGAGTAGTAGGCTTAGCCTACTAGGCTAATGTATGTACTAGCAATGGCCGAGTGGCAGGCCGGTGTAAGTCATGGGCGGAGTGGCAGACTAGTATAAAACATTGGCCGAGGAGCAGAATAGTTTAGGTCATGGGCCGAGTGGCAGGCAAGTGCATATCATGGCCCGAATGGCAGACTAGTGTAGATCAAGGGCGGAGTTGTAAACTAGTGTAACTAGTGTAGATCATGGGCTGAGTAGCGGACTAGTGTAGATCATTGCTTTCGACGGACTGTTCCACCCAATAGTGCGAATAGTTCACGCCCCACCTCTTGTACCATTTTTTGTTCTATTTTTCATATTCTCCCATTTTGGCAAGAGGGACAGGATTGGAGGTGAAAGTAAAAGTATTGATTTAAAAAAAATTTCGATCAGAAGCTCTTGATAGAACATTTAAAAAGTCTGCAAGGTTATTAAATAGGATGAGATATTGATGGATCCATTGTGCTTACTAGGGACTCAAACTATTCTGTTCTCCTTTCAGGACGAGTAACCCTCTGCGCGGTGTTGAGGACCTTCAGGCTTTGCAGCATATCCAAGAAATCGACGGGTACTTTGATTTTGAGTCTGTGAACCTCCCCAATGTCACGAGTCTGGACTTCCTGAAGAACTTGCGTGTTGTCCGGGGTTTCCACAGGAAGCGTATCCTCGACGAAACTTATGCATTTTCTATTGTGCAGTCAAAGTACCTTCAGTCGCTGAGACTGAAATCCCTGCAACACATTGGAGGGCCAGTGTTAGTCTTTGACAGCCATAATCTTACCAGCACAGTCAACTGGAGCTTGCTCACGCCAAATAACACTCGAACAGTTGTCTTGTTGATCAAGACTTCTGGTGATAGTGGTAAGCTGTATTCTGCAATATGGCCAAACTCTTTCCAATGTCAATTTCTTCTGCTTGCTACATAGTCTGGACTGTTCTCTCAAGGATGGGGAAATTAATGAATAGGGTGCGTGTACAAGGGAGTCAGATGTATTGCCTGAAACCTACAGCATTTCGAAGCTGAGGGTGAGACTTGAAGGAAAGCTGCGGGATCTGTTTTAAGGGTATTTTGTTTTACCTTCTTCATTAGGCTGACAGTCAGTGTACAGAAAGAAATCATTACTTTAATGTAAAGGCTTCTTTCCTGCCATGTCTGCTTGGTTTTTGCAGCCAACAGCAGGTTGTTTTGTGACCCGCAGTGTGATCCAGCGGCTGGTTGCTGGGACAAAGGAGCTGACCAGTGTGTCCGCTGCCGAACTGTCAAACAAGGTGACACATGCGTCGCTTGCAACAACTCTATCAGGTAACAAAGTCAGACTTCCGTGTTCAGGCTGAGAACTGTAGTTCTCTATGCAATGCTCCCTCGTCACAACAACACAGGGTTACGGTTAGGGTTACGGTTAGGGTTACGGTGAGGGCTACCCGCTGGCGCCAAAGCACCATGGTGGGTAAAGGTCAAAGGTCAAAAATCGTGCCAGAGCCCCCCTCAACACTACTACTACCCCGGATGTCCCATGCCCATGTGCGGAGAGCGGAAAGCTTGGCCAGCTCGACCACCCCGTTTAGGATCAAGTTGCCCGGATGCCCCATGTCCATATGCGGAGAGCGGGAAGCTCGACCATGGCACTTCGCCCGTTTATGGCCAAGTTGCGCGGATGTCTCATGCCCATATGCGGAGAGCGAGAAGCTCGACCATGACATGTCGCCTGTTTATGATCAAGTTGCCCGGATGCCTCATGTCCATATGCGGAGAGCACGCAGCCTGGTGGGGGTACGGGTTACGGTTAGGGTTACGATGAGGGCTACGGTTCGGGTTATGGATAGGGTTATGGGTTGTGGGTTATGAATAGGGTTATGGTTAGGGTTATGGGTAGGGTTATGGGTTAGGGTTATGGGTTATGGGTTACGGTTAGAGTTAGGGTTACCGTCATGACCGGGAACGAGGGCAACCACCCTTGGCAACGACCCCTAGCAACAAAAGGCCAGAGGTGAAAAAATGGCCCAGAAGCGGCCTCAACACTACTACTTTCTGCCCTCCACTTTTTCTCCCGGTCACCCACGTTGATTTTCTAACTTTTCGGTCTTCTGCTATGCTTGCAGTTTTTCGTCATATTCCTTCCCTCTACTGTGCCCCCCTTGCTGTCTTTTGAAAGTCTTTTGTTCTTTTATCCACCCAGCCCTGGAGACTGGATGCATCTCATGGTGCAGTCTGTCCCTCCGCTTCTCGACTGTAAGGAAGGAGTTCAACAGAAAGCCGTGTCTATCTGTGACATTGATGCCTCTTTATCTCTCTGCTCTCTCTGCGTCGAAATGCTATTCTTGTTAAACTTTTCCTCTCTCTCTCCTTGACAACAACGGTCCTGATCATCTCTCAGATTTTCATTCCTGGCCTGGTCTTCTTGTTATATGCCTCCTGCACGAGTGCAGAAATCAGCAACAGATTATTGAATGATTAGTAGAACATTGTCTGATAGAGCCAAGTCAAGCAGGTGAATTTTGAAAACGTTTCACCACATGAGCTTCTTCAGCTCGTACTGCACTGAAGAAGCCCATGTAGCGACACGTTTTCAGATATTACCTGCTTGACTTGGGCACATCAGTTTATTCCTTTGCCAGACTTAGACTTGTTTAATCATAATTATGTCTTTAAACGAAGCCGCAGCTGTCTGCCTTCCTCAGCAGCTCTCTAAACAAAGCCGCACCCCGGTTCATGGACAGCTACAAATTCGAGAAGCAGAGCTCACTTCTTCGGGTATTTTACTCATTTTTCACTTCAGTCCCGTCCGTCTCGTGTGTGAGAATTCGAGAATTGACATTGTGCCGTGACCAGCACTCGATCACTTTTCGTGTTCTCTTCTCTTCCGGCGTATGCCCTTTATTTTGCTTTTCTCTTCCGTCCTTCGAGATATCATCGTCCTTTTTCGCATGGATACCGCTGAGCGTGTCCGTGCCAGTCGCGCTGTCCACCGCGGAGAAGCGAGAGCAACAAAGATCCTTGAAAGGATCACGCGCCACTTCTTACATCCAAAATCTTACAAGTACTAGTCGCTCTCTGCGCAACTCACGTGCGCTCCAACTTCCCCGTCCTCACTCCTCTTCGCTATTCATTTATCCTCGCCTTTGTACCTTCCTGCTGCAGCTTACAATGCTTCTCTTTAAATTTATACTAGTTTCCATAGAAAAATTATCATCCTTTACATTAGCATTTTTTTCAATAACCTTTGCTACTGGATGGAAAGAATTATAATAACAACAACCCACTCACCCTGCTCCGCCCAATCCTAATCTCCACGCTAACATGCAGGGCACGCCGTGTTCAGACTGACCATATACAGTACACTCTACAGTAAACCGTGCCCTGCGTTCCGGGAATGATGATCAGGAATGCGCGGGCAAAGAAAGTCGATGGTCTCCGGCCACGGGTTGGATCATTGATCGTGATTTGATAATCGCAAGTCTGCCACCGATGCAGGGCATGTTTCTCTTCCTCCCATGCGTCATCTCCTTTCGCCAATGCGTGTTATTATGGGAAAAGTTCAAGTCACCGATGGCGGTACAGGATGAACTGCGCTTGATCCTCACTGACCAAGACGGAAATTTGTAAACCAACTTTATGTAATTGCACTCGATTCAGGAAACATATGATAGCACAATACTCAGTACTTGAAAGAAGGATACAATACAATGAGATTCGCTGAGATAGGACCTTAGAGTGACCTGGTTTATGGTAGCATTGCAATACGGCTTAGAGACCTGTTCGGGGCAAGTTACTTTGGGTTACGACCACGCATTTTGCAAAGAGGCCAAGTTCTTCCAGGCTTACACCTTACAGAAAAGCTTCATCACTTACCGGTCCAGGCATCCGCCGCGGCAAATAATGATTTGTCTCTGCCGAACGCACCACTGACCAACCCACACTGACGTTATCTAGTGGGACATTCTAGGAAAGCTGCCAACACCCGCCAGCGGAGTCACCGCATACGCAGCAACGTACGCATTCTCGTGGTGTCGCAAAATCAGTAAGTGGAAATTCTGAATTGGTCGAGAAGGCTACACATTTTAAAGTAATTCTATGGAATCAGCTGATCAAAGGACGCGGGCGCGGGGGCGGGGGGGGGGGCGAATCGGTCCGCACTCAACATGACGTGTACAGGGCAGTGTGCTTTACTGTTTTTCGTCAGGTCAACGTATCAAAGCGTAAATCAATGCGGTCGGTAAAAAAGTACTTAAAATGACATCAGACTTGTCACCTTTCAGCCGGTCTCCGCCTTCGCGCCTTGGTGGGAGACGGATCAGTCAGAGGAGCATCTGCTCGTTGTCTGTCACAGCGGGCAGTAGGGTGCAATGTTTGACACGCCCTGCTGTAGCTTTTTCGGCACACCACAAGTACGGAAGAGCGGCGTGCCTCCACATGCGCAAAGGAGCGAGTAAGTCCGACCAATCCTGAAGATCAATGCGGCGACTTTGTCATTTAATTATGATAAGTCCAAGTTACCCCTCCCATTTGAGCTCACAGAAACCAAGCGGACGTTTTTTCTCAGTTAAAGCCCGTTGCTACGTGATAAAAGTCCGTTGCTAAATGATGAAAGTCCGTTGCTACGTGATAAAAGTCCGTTGCTATCTGATAAAAATCCGCTTTTTTTAGGAAGTGCTGTCTTCATTTTGCAACGAAAGGTTCTTCTTTCGGCGCTTGAAAGAAAGTATTTTCTTTGGCACTGCTGCAGGTTGCCCGATGTTGATCGTCAGATTGTTCACCCCTGGTAAAATGGAAACCGCAGAATTTGTCTCCTGCAAAGAACATTGATACTCCGCACTGCGGCGTCCACATGCCTTGCCATCTGTGACTGCAGAGCAAGCTTTTCCATCGAGAGCACGTGCAAGAGCTCGCTCCTCTTCTTCTGACAACCTGCAGTAACTTTCGAGACTTTGAGGATTTTTGTGCCCTGTCAAACGACACACAGCTCGGTCCTCAAAACCCGAACGCTTCAAAATGACAACACTCGTCGCGCGAAGGCAATGGTTTGTGTACCTTCTGGAAAGCTGCGCTGCTTCACAGATTCGAGGTAGCATCTCACCGACTACGGTGTGGCCCAATGGTGCTTTCATGAACCACGTTTGCTTGCCTTCTGCCTGCTTGCCCTGGAGGCTGCGTTGGAATAGCCGGTGAACTTCTGGGTGAAGCTTGGACAGAAGCTTCTTGAGCGCTTCCACCTGTTTTGGTGCCTGTGAAGGCGAGGTTACAGCTCTGAAACTCTCGACCTTTCAGACGACCAGGGAAGTTCTTCAACAGAAAATCCCGTCGGAGAGTGGCGTTCTCCTTTCCTTCCGAATCTGTCTCGAAAACGATTTCCGACTTCGTCAGGTGAGTTTGAATTTCTTTACCACGCAAAGCAAAATCAAGCGACAAAGAAAACCAACAGAACTGGGTTAACTTCACTGGGTCTCCTACGTCTAAAGCATCGTGAAAATAACTCTGAAGCCTGACCAAGTCGTCGTCGCTGAAAACTTCCTTGTGCTCGACAGCACTCTCCTCTCCGCGCTTGCTTTCGCTTGTTTCAGCACGCCATCCAGGATGTTGTTCGACCGCTGAAAATTTAGGCTTCCGGAAAATGTTGCACTCCGGCTTCTCAAGTTTTACGCTCAAGTATCGCAGCTCTTGCAGCGAGGTAGGACGCCTTCTTGCAACGGTCGCCGTTCTTTTTTCGAAGTCCAACATAAAATTTTCCCAAAGCTTCGTCAAGTTCTTTCGTGGAGCAAGCCTTCAAGTCCAAAAGAACATTCTTTTCCTTACAAAACGCTTCAAATACACCCAACCAAAAGTTTGTGGCCACCTTGGTCACCGGCGGAATGCGGGCGTTTAAAATCTGGCCTACAGCTTCATCAC
>JAOWAR010084878.1:0-12474 GCA_028571005.1 Clathrina lutea | reverse complement strand
TGTGTGTGTGTGTGTGTGTGTGTGTGTGTGTGTGTGTGTGTGTGTGTGTGTGTGTGTGTGTGTGTGGGTGGGTGGGTATGTGTGTGTGGGTGCGTATGTGTGTGGGTGCGTATGTGTATCTGTGTGTGCGTGTGTGCACGCACCATCAGGCAATTGCTCTTGAGTGCAGGTCGTATGGCACAGACCTCACAGTGATTCAGGCTCAGCGAAGGTTCCTTAGTCGCCTCTCTGCTTTGCCATTGTTCGGCTCCACCTTCTTTACAGCTATGGTATGAAAATGGCTCATTGTGCATATTTACCTGCCACTGCATCACATAATGTCTTTGATGCCATAGTGTCGAAATTCCATGACAGCAATCTCTTACAAAGCCGCCAATTCTATTCTAAACCAGACCCCATGTTGACTAAGCTGATTGAGTTATTGGTAAAGTAGGCCTGTGGGGATATTCAGTGCCATACCACCCGAAGAATATAGTGTCACTGCAGCATACGGTCAGTTAGTGTTAGGGCTGCCATTTTCAGTCGCACAGATGGAGAATGCATGGTCAGGCATAAGCGTACAATTGGCTTGTTCTGATCACTTTACCGTGACTGCACTTTCTTACTTTCTTTCTATATCTGATGTACATATTCTATTTATATAATTTGTTCTTTTTCTTGTGTGTGCGTGTGTGTATGTGTATGTGTGTAGCAATCACTGTACTCAGAACTGCCAGAGAAGTTGGTCATTGCAGTCAGTGCACAGGGCCTTAGTCTGCTGGACTACACTACCAAGGTATGCAAGGTCATGTGCATATACAGCTGCCATGACGATCTGTTGCATCTTCTGCTTGTTCCAAACCGCAAAGCACGCACTCGCACTGCATTGATTCATATAATTAAGTTTCAAATTGTTTCAAATTGTTTCAAGTTGTTTGCATTCAAAGTTGATGCAGTTTTACAGTGCATCACTTCATCTCGATACTCGTGTGTTCGTTTTCTTGGTGGTTTTTCATTTAAGACTTTTGTGTATATAATGCAAAACTTTCACATCGATGAGCTTATGGTGAAGGATCAATGGGTGATCCTTCGGCTTCTTTTTATGCTCACGAACGAAGATTGTAGCAAGTTCTGATTGGGTCGCTTTAGAGGTCTGTGACTGACCAATTGATGTAGAAAACTGAGCCGGTGAACAGATACATCCATGCACACGAGTGTTGATCTGTACTGCGCCAGTAATGCGTCATCTGAGTGTATGTACTGATCATGAGACAGGTATGTGATTATCCGAGTTTGACAGTAAATTTGGAATTAATTTCTTTGCTGGCAATTGATGTATGAAATGTAGTTTTGATTTACAGTGGATAAAAAAGAAAATTAGGTGCAATTGAGACCACACAGAGTATGATAAAAACAAAAGAAAAGTGTCTCAAAGTAGAAAAGCACGGGCTTAAGCTTGAGATGCTCGATCCTTTCTTTCCCCAGCAAAGAGTTGTCGATCCATATTCAGTTTGGAACAGAATTCACCGTTGGCTTTACACTGAAGGACATTTAATGTTATGCAGCTAGGATGTTTAGTGTTGACAAGGTGGCTTTCTGTTTACCTCATCATCTTAGGCCAGCGGCCTCACAGAATTAGCTAAAGAAAACAATGACAGAATCATGCATATGGTTGCTATTTGTGCATGGCGGTCAATGTGCAAATACAAGGGGGCAGGTGATGTGTGTGTTTGTGTGTGCAATAGTGCGAAATGAAAAAAAAATACTTGAAAGAGTATTCACCTTACTACGTTTGTTCTCTATGCCCTTGGTTGCTTTTGGTAAAAAGAAATGAACTCTTCTTGATGCAGGATGTTCTGTTCAGTTGGCGTATGAATGAGATCACCAATTGGAGCAGCGGGAGAACCTACTTCCACTTAATGACAGGCGATGTACTTCGCAGCAGCCAGGGCATGAAGTTGCTACTGGAGACCAAAGAGGTGACTGCTACGTAATGTAAAGTTGAAATCTGTGCTTGGGCCTGTGCTATCTTTTCAGGTTTCCTTCATGCTAGTGTGATAAATGCTCATGCAGCAGCAGACAACTTGTCTAGATGAAAGCTGTGTCATTACCCGTCCTTTGTTGAGAAGGACACGATACTGCAGTCGACTGCAAGGAGAGACTCTTTTCTGCCAGGATGCAAGTTTGTGTCCCAGCTTCACACGGGATGATACCCTGAGTTTTATTGAAGTGAAAGAAACAATTGTGACACTTTGCCCTCCTTTTACTTATCTTTATAACAGTCGTTTTACTCGGGGCTTCCATGTGCACGTACATGGCGGCACCTTTTGGCTTGACAGAGCGTGTGCGAACTTGGGATTGATCGCGCGGGCCAAAACTAATATTGATCGGAACACACTGCGTAGCACAAGCCTTCAGCACGCCTTTGCCAGGTTTACATTGTTGCAGCTTTCAGCACGTGAAAACCAACTGAAGATGAACACTTGAACGCGTGGCCGCAGAAAACGCAACATCTTGATTTCCATAATATTAAACGCAAGTTCTGGAAAAGCATTGCAGTGTCCCTTTAATCTTCATGTAAGTAACAAGTTTGAAGGGACGTTTGATAATGGTTGTGCAATTCCTATCTCCTGTTTTCTCTTTCGCAAGGCTGATGCAGTGGACCAGCTGCTTTCTGCCTACACACGAACCGCCCGTCCTTCTGCCTCAAGTTCTCGATCACGCCGCGGGTCGACAGCAAGTGTGCAACCACGACGACGACGCAAATCCCTGGCTCCACTTTAATCTTGCCCATCCTGTACATAATTGTACACAAATGGTAGCCACGTGCACTTTGAAAAAAATTAACCAATATCAAGCCTTTTTGATTCGAAAGGCGTAATATTTTTAAGCCATTTTCAAAAGCTTTTTACATTCGTGATGTGACATTTTTTATATTTTTGAGCACACACACACACGAGTATCCAAACTTACCGTACACTTGCGAAGAAGACTTCATCGCAAGCAGCACGATCAAGAACTTTCTTTTTGCCAGTCTCCTTGAGGAAGGTCGAGAGCGAGACAGTACTACATAGGCATCGCTGGTTCATGATCGGTTGAATACTTTCAATCAGCATTTATTTGCTTTCAAATCTCAGAAAAAAATGGAGTTTGATTTTTAAAGATAAGAAGAGTGATAGCCGAGAGGCATCTCACATGGAGTAAGGGTATTTACTATTTTTCTGAAAGAGCCAGTTTTCTTGTCTACTTTTTTGCAACATTTAAAAGAAGGCAATTGATCACAGTACAGCTGTTTGAATTGGTCAGTTCATCAGCTGCGAAGCCTGCATTGAAAGTCAAACTACTGGAAACTGAAAAACGGCAATGACACGACTTGATTATGCTGGTCTGCTTGCCGCACAGACAAGGTTATAGTGCGCAAGCTTGCTCAAAGGCAGAAAAGAAGTTCTCTGCCTGTCCTCCCACCTTGGCGCCTTGCCTCCCCCATGTAACCTCAACCTCCCTTTCCCATTCCATTCATACCTGCAGCAAGCCCAACACAGTAATACATCATCTTGCCAGGGACAAAACGCACAACGCATAATATATTATGCTTCCAAAGCCATAAGTAAGGTGGCTGCCTTTGATGAAATCCAGCTATGGTACTGTCAAACAGGACCTTTCGGGTCATTTTACACGTTGATGAAATCCAGCCACTTTCCAACAAACCCTTTAGCTTCCAGGCCCTTCTTTTACACTTTGATGAAATCCAGCTATGGTACTGTCAAACAGGACCTTCGGGTCATTTTACACGTTGATGAAATCCAGCTATGGTACTGTCAAACAGGACCTTTCGGGTCATTTTACACATTGATGAAATCCAGCTATGGTACTGTCAAACAGGACCTTTCGGGTCATTTTACACTTTGATGAAATCCAGCCACTGCTGTCTAACAAACCCTTCCAGGCCATTTTACGCATTTTACATCACTCTCCTGTTGCCATGTTGAATCCTCAGTGGGGTGTTATTGGAGCCTTTTCCAGGTGTAGCTTCCCACCGTCATGCCGTCTGCACACATGCAATTTTTCTCTGCAAGTGCCCTTTTTGCTGCCGTGAATTATTATTAACTCGGCCGTTTTACTAACTGAAATGGTGTACATGTAATCCTGAGCTGAAGCAATTCCTACTGCTGCCTCAACTGCCGACTCCTACACCACAAAGCACCAACAGCACCTTGAAAACTGTCACAAAGCCACTTGAGGCATTATGCCTGCTGCACACTTAGCATCTCTTCCCCATTCATTTTTTTCTCGTCTTCTTTTCCTCTTCACCGTCAGTTGTTTTCCTTTCTATTAGTCTTTTTGCTGAACCCTAAAGCAGCAGTCATGAAAGCAACTGCGAGGTGTGCAAAATTTCTTCATGCCATTTCAGTATAACAAGTGTCTCAGTTCCTTGAGAGGCGTAGACCACGTGTTGCAGCTTACTCCTCTGCGGAAAATATGATGCATCCTTGCACTGGCTGCATGGCTCATCAATATACTGCATTTACGACAGCAAAATAGCTTGACCAACTGTTTGCTGATCTGCATTATTGCCACTGCAGCCGCACGGCAGCTTGTGCGATATGCCATGCGGGACGAAAAGTGCCTGACCTTGTCTTGCCAGCACTGCGTCTGCCTTCTGAGGCCAGCTAGACATGCCTCTGTTTCGTCTACATCTGCAGTTTCTTCATTTGCGCACCAGAGAGACGAAGGCAGAGCGCAAGTGCATCTATGTCAGCAGCAGGAAGGGAGCACTGGCTCACATTTCCCTGGACAAGCAGTGCTTGTTGCAATACCCCAGCTAGTGGTGCCGACAATTAGCACACCAATACACTGTGGGGAGCTATTTACAAGCCCGTGGATTGTTTATTGACTTGGCACAAACCATGCCCAACCAAATTATTAATAAGTCCCCTCTTTATTAGGCAAAAGAATTACCTCACGCTAACAGCCTGCCTGTAGAGACAGCGTATCGGTGTACGCCGTACACCGATGCCATGTGGATTGAGCAGAACATCGTGAGGACGGTCTACAAAGAAGCTAGTTCAACATTACCCTCTCCAACCTCCAACATAAAAAACTCTTGTTCAAAAAAATATGACAGAAGAATTCACCGTAACCATCCAAAGAAGAAGGTGGACATACAAAAGCAGCATTCATAGAAATGACCTGCACACCAAAATGGTACACACCGAGCGTGTACAAGAAAATTTCTTTTCTCCTGTGACATTGTCCATACTTCCGATGCTGAATCATTTTCCCCCTGCGAGGCCGAGCTCGAACAGTCTGACGGCTGACCACTCTGGAAGCCGAGTCTGTAGTTGAACAGGCACTAACATGACCCGGAATCGTGAAGAACCTTAATTCCCCTGTGCCATCTGGCACAATACTGCACTGGGTGGATCCCAGAACATTGCGACCAACCAAGCAATCGTGAGCCATGCAGACCTCTCACCACGAGTACTCAATGACGACATTCCACGTTCTGAAGATTAAGGTCTGTCACCAACAGGCCGACAATGTCGAGGTGTTCTCCGGATGGGCCAACGGAACCTTCTTGTTGTTCCACGGGCAAGAGCTCGGACAAATCGAGGCCCAGCTCGACAGTGACTAACCATCCTGAGAGGAACGTTGATGAAGGCCCAGTGTCCACAAGCGTTGAGCAAGGTCAGCCTTGGACAGCTCCTTGGACAAGGAGAGATCCGGCTGGAAGTTGTAGTACTGCTACCACCGCTGTCGTTGAAGCTGTGGTTTCTTCGGGACTGTTCTGGTTGAAGCTGCTGTTTGGTGTCCGTGGCTTGTCGTCGCCGTTGAACCAATCTGGCCACTCGAGATTATCACAGGGGTGGTTTGCTCTAACAGTGTCCAATGAGCGAGGTGAAAAATCCGTCGGCGAACACCAAAAGGGCTTTGGCGATGATGACGACCCCGTCGAAGTTAAAAGATATTTGTCCACCGCTAAATCCTGACTGACGACGTGGACTAAATCAACGGTCAGCGTCCGTT
The DNA here is from genome assembly GCA_028571005.1 of Clathrina lutea. Lineage (NCBI taxonomy): Eukaryota > Metazoa > Porifera > Calcarea > Clathrinida > Clathrinidae > Clathrina > Clathrina lutea. Next base: position 6,468 of record JAOWAR010084878.1, on the reverse strand, counting down.
TCCTGAGGAAGAAACCGGGAGTCGGCGAGATTGCGCAGAGTTTCTTCGGAAAGAGTGGCAACAAAATAGGTATTTCCGTCTTCTTTTAATTCCTAACGAAAGAATACGAATGATCACGTTGACGGCTATAGCGAGTCCATGGTTCAGCCTGTATCCTGCCACCGCGCCAAATGTAATAGCCCAACTAGCGGTGCCGACACGTTTATTGACTCGGTGCAAAACAGGCCCAACCAATAAATAAGTCCCCTTTTTGTAGGCAAAAGAACTACCTCATGAAAACAGCCTGCCCTGACAGATTATACTGGCGTGAAAGACACATGTGCCTGACGCCCACCAATGAACACAGGGAGTGCGACCGTTCCCTTTTTCTCAGCAACAAGCCGCTCCAACAATAATCCAAGCGCTCGGTTTTCTTCCTCGGGGCTTAGGGGTGAGTCAACGGGGGTGTTTATCACGTTCTCCGGCGTAGATCTATCTTACGCAGGTGCCGCGTGTGCAGGGCCCTGGACCGGCTGGTGCGATTTGCAGCAAGTGCTTACGTGCCGGACCGGTTTCACGGCATATCGCTGCGTGCTTCCGGTCGCATGATTTCAGGACAGCTACACAGCCCTTTGACCGGTGATCACAGCGTAGTTCTGGGCGGGGCAGACAAAACTCCATAAAATTCCTCGACACTGGCTGCAGCTGACCACTCGGCACTCGCACTCGGCATAAAGGGCAGGCAGGTGTCGGAGACGGTGAGCCAGTGCAGCAACGCATGCAACAGGCGTGATGCACCCTGATGGCTGAGGTACCAACAACGGTTGGCTAAGGACCTCTTTGCAGATATATCGATGGCCGCCACACAAACTCATCAGAGGGAGGATGGAAAAATCTGCCAGGATCGAGTGGCGACGATTCGGTGCTCCATATGGTTGCAAGCACGCCTCGGCCTGCTCGAGGGACAGATATCCGCACCGCCGGCATCGGGTCGTCCTCTGAGGTGTTGCTCCTCGACTTTCTCCTCCACAGCTCTTTTGTAGCGGCGCGCGCTGAGCCTGCCACGTTCGGTGGGCACCCTCGTAAAATATACAGACGGGACCTTTAATTTAGTGTGGGTGATTTCAAAGGCAAGAAGATGGATTGGTACTTATTTATTGCTCAATCCTTCGCAGCCTGACCCTAGGAAAAGAAGATACACCTCCGGAAGAAGCGACAGGCTTTGGGGCAAAAATTGAGCCTAACACCTGAAAAGAACACTTCGTCTTACCGAAGGATTAAAACGGCGACACGACCCGCACTAACTGATCATGAACGAAAGCTGGTCAGTAGATCTACGCCCACACAGATCGATCGCCGGGCCGCATACTACACAGTCACATGAGCTCATATGAGCTTTTGCATGCGATCATGCGATCAACTTCTTGTACGGCACGTGTCCGTCCCCGTTGCCTTGCTAGTCTGTCAGTTCCGCATCCACGTGCATTGTTGATTGCACCTCACAATATGTTCTCTCTATCTAGAATGTGTTTTTTTTCTTTTATCTGTCAAAGCTGCATGTATATTGTCAGTCATACTCTTTAATTTACCAAATTTGATTAAACAATTCAAAATACACTGTCAAAATGCACTGTCCTTTTCAATGTTGTGCATTACTGTGAGGGCTGACGACGATGAAAAGCTTCTCTCAGTCTACATCTACTTTCCCTGCATTTGTCAAGTGTGTGTGCGCACACGCGTGTGCGTACGTGCGCGCGTGTATGTGTGTCAATAAGTGATGCACAACATAGTTGGACCACAGGGAAAGCTGAAATGCGACTCGGTCAGTGGGTCGAAAACAAAAAGCTACAATAGCAGCAAAATTAAGGCCCATTTTGTGTGTGTGTGTGTGTGTGTGTGTGTGTGTGTGCATGCGTGCGCGCGCGTGTGTGTGTGTGTGTGTGTGTGTGTGTGTACACGTCACGTCGGTGTGTCTCACCATTCGTGCACAGGGCCAGAAAACTGATACGCCCCATTGTCACTACATGTATCAATTAAGGCAATCCTGGATGGTCGTTGTGGATGTTGCTACCACCTGCATTTTTGTCCAAATTTTCACCCAGAAGTTCACCTTATCCACCCAACAAACTATACATTTTCTGAAGGCAAATTCAACGGATTTTCTTATTCCGAGGCGCCAAATGCCACATAATCAGGTTAGGATGTCAAAACGTTATATTTAGCCCCACATTAACGCAAGTCAGAAAATTGGATTCATCTTCACAGCTGTCTGCCCGATCCACCTGAAATTTTCTCTGTGAGTTCCTGTTGGTAAGCGACAAAAAGCGTGTCTGGGATTTTTCAAAATCGTGTCCAAACGTCAGAAAAGTCGCACACAAGTTTGGAGTGGTGGCCCTGGGATCTAGCGACTCATAACGGGATAATAAGATCGAAATTGAAAAAAAGTGAGACATGCTTTTTTCGCGCTTCTCATATAAAACACGCATGCCAAAAATCGCCTCAATTCGCAAAGAGTCTGCTACCGTGAATCCAAATTTCTCGCTTCCATCCTTGTCATGCTAAATATAGCGTTTTGACATTATAACTTCGATCACGTGACATTTGGCGCCTCCGAATTTTTACCAAAATAATCCGTTGAATATAAGCTTGCAGAAAATATATAGTTTGTTGGGGGAACTTGTAACTGTAAGGTGAACCTCTGGGTGAAAATTTGGACAAAAATGCAGGTGGTATCAGCATCCACAACGACCATCCAGGACTACCTTAACTGATGTGCCTCAGCACAAATCTCAAAGCCTACTGCCATAGTTATGGAACACAACTCATGGTTTCTTGCTAAAATCTAACGCAGATTACACAGATGAAGTTCTCCTGATCACAGCCAGTCAACTTGTCCTGCATGATAGCTGTGCAGAGGTGACCATCTCAATCACACAACTGCACAAGTACATGGCCATCACAATCACCATGGAGACAAGTCAGGGAATATGCGACTAAGGGAGAGAGAGAGAGAGAGAGAGAGAGAGAGAGAGAGAGAGAGAGAGGTCCACCTACAGTTACATCTGCCACGTATTGGCAGCAATTCAGGCAATATGAGGAAAATTAACAACAGCAGAGCCTCCAGGAAGAACAGTCTACTGGAACATGTGGGGAACGGCAATATGAAGGGTAAGCAGAGGGGGTGTGCGTGCTCTTGGAAATTAGGGGAAGCAACCAATTATGGGTGTTGGTATAATGTGTGTGTAATGTGAGTAGGATTTAACCAATAGCAAGAAGAAGAGGTGAAGAAATGAGAACCAGTTGTGAGAGCGGGTTAGAGGTATCCAAGGGAGATAAGAAAGTCTAGTATAGATAACTGGGTGTGAGGTGAGAGATGGCAGAGAATGGTAACTAGGAACTGGGTTAGAGTACTAGTGATAGTGCATGTCAGTGACTGGCATAGTGTGATTAAATGGGGCTAGTTTACAGTACCAGTGCAACTAACCCGCCATTGCAACTCTACCACAGCTGACTGAAAGATGAGCTTTTATTGAAAGCGAGTTCCACAAATAAACTAAAATGATTCTCCAAGGCATCAGCTGAGCCAGGGAGCGAGGGCCGGGGACACAAACTATGCACAGCCCAAATGGAGCGTGAACTGCAAAGTGTGCAAGCTACTTTGGATCGAGAGTTAGAGCAGAGCAGAGAGAGAGAGAGAGAGAGAGAGAGAGAGAGAGAAAGATAATATTAGGCAAGAAAAAGAGCGAGAGAAAAGCTAGAACAGAGGAAAAGAAGCAGCAGAGAGTGAGCTAAAATCAGACAGGGGTGCAGCATGGCGAGAGAGTGGCCAGGGAGCCATGATGAGACAGCAAACAATGAACGAAAAGGAAAAATAAAGAAAAAGAAAAATGTTGGCAGCATAAGAAAACCTAGAGTGGTGATAAATCAATGATGAAAACTTTCTTCCAGTTGAGCCCAGTGTGGAGGGGGGTGGGGTGGGAACAAGGGTTGCTGATGGTTGGAAATAATATTCATGGTACCTTTATCAGCACTCGAGGAACTGGCTGAGCATGGGGCAGCCGAAAGTGCAGAAAAAATAGGAAACAAAGCCAAACCAAACAATCTCCAGAAAGCAAAGAGAAGGATGAGGTTGCGAACGTATTACTAATCGAGATCAACAGGGTATGAGCCCGTCAAACATGCCGTGCGTGCAATGACCAGGTCCATTCTTCTCCACGCCTTCCTGCACAGGTCAGCATGGCACCAGACAGGAAAAATCAAACCTTGTGATATCACATACTGAGCTACAGAACGCGAACTTGGTTGCATTGTCTGGAGAAAGGCAAGCAAACCATCACCAAGCCTTCCAGTCCTTAGTCCACATGTTTCAAGTGACAAAAAGGGCATTAACCATGACAACAGACTTGAATCATCCACTGCCGCAGAGATTCGGAATACGATTGTACACAAGAGAAACAGTTCTGCTTTTCACATAATGTGTATACAAACTTTCTACCGAAGAAAACAACATAATAAGAACTTAAGAAACGACGGATAAGAAATAACTACACACCACTCCAAGTGTAGTTATCCGCACGAGCTTTACTGGTACGTGCCATCAAGGATTCATGATACCGTAATCTTGAAATTTTCGTACATTCATTTTGCTAAATGTATGAAATTATCTTAATAGTGTCCTAAAATTTCCAGAATTGCAGTAAAATTCATATCGCTTCTGCTGCAAATGCATTGTGCATTTTTATTTTTGCTCCCAACTGAAAGTGCACCTGTGATGTGCGAGAGTATACGAAAAATTGCATTTCAATTCATGATCGGTGTACAAAAGTTAACAGTGTATGGAAGGCAGTTTTTGCCAGTGTACAATGTTTTTCGTCCGAAAATTTCCATAAGTACAGTAATGAGAAACCCTAATCAGACTCCCAGCACAGCTTGAAAGTGTTAGGAAAGCTCACAAGAACATGTGAGGCGCCATCATCCTCACAAGATTATAGACGAAACCTTGGAAAACTCCTGAGCTAGGCAGCCTGGCTTTTTAGGCATGCCATCTTCTGACCGAGCCAAATCATTGCCCCAGCAACGTTGCTCATCTTTCCTTCTGGGATGCATTTTTGCCTGGTCCGTTTGCACACAAGAAGCCAACCCCTTGAAATCCCCACCAACCCAACGTTGAGACATTTCACCACCAAAAGAAATTACCTCAAACTTTCTGAGGATATATTTAAGTCTTAAGTCAGCAGGAGAAAAAAGAAAAGAGAAAAGAAAAAAGACACTACTCGTACAGCTTAGAAATGTTTCCCCACACGTGGCCCCCGAGACAACGAGAGAAAAACGGAGGGGGAAATCAGGAAAAGGACCATAAACGTCAATTCCTTATTACAGTTCTGTCTTGCGTTCAATGTGCAGCAGCTCCACTTCGAAGATCAGCGTGGCTCCGCCTGGAATCTTGGGCGGTGATCCCCGGTCGCCATAGCCCAGGTCCGACGGGATAACGAGGCGGCGCTTCTCACCTTCGCACATTCCGATCAGACCCTGGTCCCAGCCCTTGATCACTTGGCCAGATCCCAGCGTAAAGGTAAAAGGCTCTCCACGAGGAATACTGCTGTCGAATTCCGTGCCGTCCTCGAGTGTGCCAGTGTAGTGCATACTCAGCCTGTCCCCTTTCCCAGACTTGATCTTGCACTGGTCCGGATCAACGCGCTTCTTCACGCCGATTCGCAACTTCTTCAGCTTTGAGTCAGCGCTTTCTGCGCAAAGAAAGACGCCGCATAAAAGCAGAGTAAGGGCAATTTTGCATAACATCTTGCAGAACGAAAAGTCGCGGACTCCTGGACAGACAAGTTGACACAGCGACAGAAAACCTAAAGAGAGAAAAAAAAAAAGGAATTTAAACGCCACGTCTTGCTAGGGCGCGTATATATCGCGCGCTGCCACCTTGTTGCCATGACAGACAAAATGGCGTGATCATCGATCACATGAGCGTTCAAGATCGTGTTTTCTGTTGCTCCTTACAAGTTACAGCTGCAGGTTGTTTACTGTGTGTAGGTCAGTTTGCTTGGAATCGTTCGTTTACCATGGCTGTTCCTCTTCCAGTTGCAAGAGGGCAGTTGGTTTTCGAGAACAGAGTGGAAGAAGATATTCCTGCCTCCCAAAACGGCCTTGTAAAGGACCATCCGTTCAACCATGCTGTAAGGAAATTCATGGCTAGGCCTTGTTATTCTTCGTTGGGTGCAATATCTCTTCGTTGGTGTAGGTGGAAGTGACTTTTCCGCTTAGCAAGAAGGACTTCGACAGGCAGAGTCTGCCTTTATCTGGCCAGGAAGGATACGTCACAGCCAACGTTCCCCTTGCAAACTTTTTACGACCCGAATTCATCGACAACCATGTGAAGAAAGGTAGGGCAGGCTACAGCAAGCACCTCTCTCTCTCTCTCTCTCTCTCTCTCTCTCTCTCTCTCTCTCTCTCTCTCTCTCTCTCTCTCTCTCTCTCTCT
>JAOWAR010084656.1:0-12475 GCA_028571005.1 Clathrina lutea | reverse complement strand
GCAGCTATCCTCTTTCTACTACTGTACTTACCTGAAGAAGCCCACTGGGCGAAACGTCGTTCTCTTCCTCTCTATCTCTCTGTTCTAAGTCTGCTACTATTTACGGTCAATTTGAGTACTAATATTGAGCTACTGAGATGAAAATGAAACATTAAACATTGATCCTTTCTTGCGGGAGAAAAATTTCAATGAAAGTTTCGTGAAGCTCATAATCCATGCCGAGACCGGGACTCGAACCTGCAGCACTAAATCGCCGGATTATGAGCTTCGTGAAATTTTCATCGAAAGTATTTCTCTGTGCGGTCACACCACTTCTTAGAGAAGAAAATTTCTTTGTGTCCTTGCTCACGATTGTAAAAATTCAATACAAGGAAGCAACTGGGAGGTTTAGCATCAGCTAGGAATGATGTAATTGACATTACTCATTGATACCCCGAGCCTTATTTACAGTTGTTTCTTTTCTTTACACTCAATGTTGAAACAAATTTTAAGGTCTGTCATAAAGGAATGATGATTTTTCAAAATTGACTTGAGATATAATATTTTCACGTTCACCTTCTATGGAAACAGCCAATCTGGGAGACATGGAGTTCAGGTTAGTAACTACTTTTTCGCTTGTAGGGTGCATTATCAGACTAGATCAACTGAACGTTTAGCGTGGAAGTTGGTAGACTTGAAGATATGGAATCGATTTTCCTCTTTGTGAGATCCCCAGCCACAGCAATGAAGGGTGGGTATATCCTCATTGGTCTTAGCTGCAGCTCTGGATCTGATTCTTCCAGTTTCTCAGGCAGACATTTCCTCAGTGGGAAGGCCTCAATTCTCGCTGGTCAGTTCGAGTTGAAGCACTGTATATTGCGAAAATTAAGTTCCAACACTTGAACAACTTACTCGTTTCCACCGATCTTCACCATGACCTTGACCATGGTAGACACCACGATAACGGTTAATGGCTCCAGAGAAACTTGCTGATGCTGTCAGTCACAAGAAACGCACCATTACCGAAACCAAAGGTTTTTCTGAACTAGTATTAGAGCAAAGCAGACATGACTGGTTGGCATGTAACAGTTCAAATCAGAGAAGAAGGGACAAGATTCTAGGACAGGAAAATGGAGCAAAAACAGTTTGAAGTATCACCAGAGCATCACCATGGACATTTTCACGCCAAGGGAAGATGGAGAGGGAGAGAGACAAAGTGAACGCTGGAGAGCTGTGAATCTGGGTGTGTGGCTTATGCCTGCTGTGGGGTGGCTTGCCACGAAGGGAAATGATCACGACGACGCAAGTTGACGTGATGCTGACAGGGTTTGTGTACTTCAATTGTATAGAGATAGAGAATAAGGGAATACAGATAAACAGAATGACAGGAGTAGTATGTAGTCATGATTGCTTAGCTAAGAATTCAGCCTTACCGTTAGACCAACACCTTTCAGCTTTCTGGCCAGAGTTTTGGGGCTCTTTCTAGTAAACTCATTCTATTCATTTGTTCTTTTCTGGGCCTTTTCTTCACGAGAAATAACCAAGCTGTTTCCGTTTGGGGGTGGATGTTGACAGTACAGCTTAACGCTATGCCAGAGGTACCGCCTATGGTTCTGAACAATGTTTGCAGTTTATATGATGTACTTGGTGTGAAGGCAAATAATTATGCCAGCCTTTGGAGCCTATGATCACTGATCCACTGTCATAATTCAGAGTACCACTAGACTAAAGTGTTTAGGCATAATCAATCTGAAACTAACATTTCTAGACACATCCTACTTGGCACATGTAACCCGGACGGGCTTTACAGACAGCACTGGTTTTGACATTAATCAAATGGTCATAGATGTAGAAGTCCCCGAACACTTCTATGGACAGCCATACATCTAAGATACATCTAAGATACATATACGTACTCCGTATTGTGTGTGGAGCTTGGCGCGGCCGAGTGGACGGACATGAGCTTGCGGACTCAGCACGGCGACCTTTAGAAGGACCGAGCTGCTCTGAAGCTAATGGAGGCGAAGACAGATGTTGCTCCGTCGACGCACCACCTACAGATAGCGCTGCTGACAATGGCTGTGCAATGGTTACAGAAACATTCAGAAAACAATATCTATAACTATGTGACAGTTCAGAGGCATCTCACCGACGTCCAGTAGGTGTTTTGAAGAGTTGAGCTGCAGTTAGGGTAGTTTGAGATGCACTGTGAAATCCCAGGTATCACGCAGAAGAAACAGAGGGGAAAATCTTGGGGTAAACTTACTCCTTTTGCAGTGAAATGGTTTTCATCCCAGTGATCTTTAGGCATGACAAGAGAAACATTATAATAATATTGTTGGCCTCCGCGATGTGCCCTCCATGTTCGGTACTTAGATGGAAGGTCAATGCTCTAGAGCTATTCTGCGGTTCCGTTTACAAAAACGGCATAAGCAGTTCCCTAACTGGCAGTCTGAATTCTGAAAGTATTGTAACTGCACCAGCACAGAGAGATGTTTAGCATAAAATGTTGTTTCTAAAAAGGTGGAAGAAGATACATATTGAGAAGATACAAGAAAGGCAAGAGTTTACTCTCCTTGGTGTACGGTGCTCGATGCCTCTGGGCAGAGCAAGAACAAGAACAGGCAAAAAATGGAGGATGTTCTTACGGTCTCGAGGGCCGCTGATCTTCAGACAGTAACTGTCTGAAGATCAGCAACCGGAGTTACAGTTATTACAGTCTCCATTTTCTGCCTGTCCTTGAGGATTAGATACATCTTGATTACATACATATTGATATATGAAACCACTTTTGGACTGACTAATCAATTGGAGCCAACATACACTGACAGCACGAGAGACTGGGATGCAACAAGCTATAAACAGGCCTATAGAAAGGAACAGGCGGAAAGCCAGGCCAGAAGGTACGCACAGCCACATACACATTTCCGCACAGATGGGAGAACAGATGGAAAGAGAGGCGTATGAATCCTAGAGCGTGTTTCGGAGATGCAGTGGTGGTGAAGCGGTAAAATCATTCTTAGTTTTTTTGAAGGAATTACGTTTCAGCAACAACACAGTGACAGCACAAAAATATTTAAACTTGTTTTGCCTTATGGAGAAGTTACTAGTCGTGTGTTGCCGCAGTGGATGCTGTTCTTGCAAATCAGTTATTCTATGAAACACATAACATGTCTGGTTACGGTCCGACTATGGGTAACTGGGTAATGAGTCACGACGGTGGGTCAAAGAAACCATGCCTTTGCAAGCCGGAGAAAAGTTGCTCTCCTGTACTGCAGATGGGCATAACCGTGGAATGCACCATGTAACTAATAATGTCAAACTTTTATGACAGAGCCTTACATAACCGATCATTCTTACATCCTTTTCATGTCTTAGTTCACGTGAAAGTGCGATCTACTATTGTAGAGTAATGATAACAGCCGAGCCAGAGAGTGAACAGGCTCCCGTGAATGTCAGGAGAATTATATTTGACAGAGCTTGCCACAATTTCTGAAAGGTCACTGCAGACCAATTTATTGCGTACGATTGACACACTGCCATTGGATTGCGCCAGTTAGAGATCCCCGGTGCTTCCTAATACTTACATACTAAGAATATGGATAGTCTTGCCTAAATGGGCTTACTGTTGTCCACACGGACTCTACAGTGCGGATGACATCGGCCGGTACGGCCTTTTGGCTCAGAGGGCAACATGTCACCGACGTCTCTCCTTTCACTGGCAGACGGGCAAAGTGCTGGCAATGTAGGTACTTGCAGTTGGACTTCTTGTGCGTGATGCATGGCTTGTCCAAGGAGTGAGCGCAGGGGCAGCAAACAGCTCTTCGCCACTCGGGCTGTGCGATGCCGCCTCCTTTCAGCTGCTCCAGGCTGTCCTCCACAAAGCACAGCAAGCTCCCACACACTTCACTCACCACTGCGACATATTTACCTCGACTATTGAGTTGTTCGACAGCATCTTCTTCACGCACAATCCCTAGTTGAACACCTTGCCGGAAGTAGGACAAGCACAAGTGATAGGCAGGATAAACTGCGTCACACGGGATGCGTACGGAAGACTGGAAGAGTTGTGGCTGGCGGTAATCAGAAAGGCTAAGGCTCGGGGACTGCTCTTTCTGAAACAGTTGCAGCTTGTTTGCGCATGACACTACTAGCTGCCAAAACTGCGACTTGATGAAGCGCCGATTCTCGCCGCAATACAGGTAGATATTTGGCGTTGTGGTGATGTTGGAGGGAATGAGGTGTTGTGAGGACGATGAATTGTGCCGCTGTTTACCTGATGTTGGTGGAAATAACGGTGAGAGGAGAGGATCGATGGTTTTGCGTACAAGTGCGGGACACAGCCATGTGCGACTCGCTGGCAGCCCGTAGCCTGGCGACATCTTTTTGTTCATGTTGTACATTATGGAGAAGTTTTCCAGGAGATGATACAGGAATTTCCTGCCCTTATCTGTGTCCAGATGTCTTGCTTCCGCAGGGCAGCGGCTTTCCCATATGTGCACGGCGAGGTCCTCCAGGAGAATACCGTGATTGTGGAGAAACTTGAAATGAGCTACGAAACGATGGTCTTCTGTTGGCAATGGATGAAGGAGAGCTGATGTCACCTTCACCAGCCACTGAACGTCGATGACAACACTCTCTCGAAGCGTGGCAACATTCTTGTAATGAAGAAGCAGGCCTAGCTGATGGTGAAAAGCCAGCATCTCCTCTACTTCACTCTCTCTGATTTGACACAAGTGCTGTGCCTTCCGGCTGACATCGGCGAGCGTGAGCACAGGCTGGAAACCACTCTCTTGTTGGACATCGGAAAGACTTTGGGTGAAAGGTAGCCAGCGGAATGGAATTTGGGTGTTTGCATCGCTCGTCAAGTCGTTGACAATGCCACTCTGAAGCAAGCGTATACCTTTATCTTGATCCCATATCCCAGACGCTGATCGTGTGTTATCGACAAAGAGGATATCGGGGTGGATCAGGTGGGCATATGGCTTATTTTTCAAGTAGTTGCGGATATACGCCTTAGTCTCAGCCATCCAGGTGGAGCGACGGAGGATGAAGATGCGGTCAATCTTGGTTCCCACCAAGCGAACTCGGTTTCTCTCTGTCACTGTTTGGAAGAGCACGTCTAGCCAGTCCTCGGTGGCTTCCATGTTGGTGCGCTCCTCAAAGTGGCCACCAATTGGTACTTCCACGTCTCCATGGCCAAAGGTTTCACATTTGGCTATTGTACTCTGGGCCTCTGAACCGTCAAAGTTCACCAGGTAGGATGTACGGGCATTGGAGAACATCATGTGCTGGATGATGGAGTAGGCCTGCTGTCCTCCAAAGTCCCAGAGGTCAATAAATCGAGTATGAAAGTCAAGTTCATGTTGAAAACGAGAGCGTGTTGAGGCCAGCTTTGGGGCATAGCCTGACAGGCCTGGACTAAGATGTGTTAGGCTGTGGGGTGTCCGAGGTTGGCTTGCTTCAGCTGGGTGAGATTGTTTCCGCCGAGGTGTACATGAGCCCCTATCTTCTTCCTGCTCATCAGCAGTCGACAGGGACTTGTTACTGGTCAGAGGATTCAGAACGTCGCTGATGCTGGAAGCAGAATATATGCTGTGAGAAGGTTCCTTGCTTGTGACATCCACTAAGCTGTGGGGTTGCCCATCTCGTTCAGGAACGTTTCTGAAGGACTTAACAGTCTTTAGCGAATGATCGAATGCAGTTACAGCTAGAAGGCCCTCATACTTTTCCTTGTCCAACTCCTCCTTCCAGACAAAAGTTCCCTTTTCTTCAACCACGCGGCACGAGGCTCGGGTGAGTTCAATGCCTTCTGTGCTGTTTTCTCTTGGGTGAATGTGCTTGTTCAGCAGCGATCGTTTCAAGCTGGTTTTTCCTACCCTTCCTGGACCACAGAAAACAACACGGGAACGAGATACTGGCTGCTCAGCCTCCGACATGACAAAGAGCTCAGGTGCTGCAACAAGAAGAACAAAAGGAAACGGGAAAATGAGAACAAATACTTTCTGGCAAAGTGTAAGCACCCAAAAAAATTGAGATAGGAAAATCAAAATCCAACGAAGGAAACTGAAGAAAAACAAGTAAGAGGATAAAACAAAAACGTCAAAAGAAACTGTCGTGCCAGAAAGGGCAGAAAGCAATAGTGCATATTTTGCCAGCGCATGGAAGCTATTGAAAGGCCAAAAACAACAAAGTTAAACTCATGTGTCTTCACTACGAAACAAGTCCTTGTTGGCTGTACTAAGCTAATCTGAAGTTCATAAAAGTATTATGCCGGCCATCAGGCAAAGTATTCTGCCTGACGGTCCTTATAGCATTAAACTCGGAGTAGCTACATTGTCTTTACCGAGAGAATCCTTGGATACATTCAAAATATAGATGTGATCGGTTTTAACAAACAACATTACCGTTCGCCCTCTAGGAAATTAGGCCCTGATTAAATGTTTATTTTAAAATGCAATAATTTGCCACAAAACATTCTGGGTGAGGTGCAATTTGGTGGCGATTTGCAAGCTGGCACGAGCATTTCACAAAATTAAGTGACAAGAAAGCAACACAAGGAAGAAAGTATGCTATATAATCGGAAGTTGATTGCCTACCCACTACGTCGAGGGCTTGAGAAGTAGTAGTGCTGGGAAAGAGTCTGTCAGTTCATCGTGATCACCGAAACAAAGCAATGGAATAAAAATGGTGGCACTTACTGATTACATGTGAACTGGCGCTGCAAATGCTGACTTGCTTTACTCTGCCCCAAACCACAGCGAACACATGCTGTGAAGATGACTTTGGGATAGTGGTGAAGGCACGTCCAAAGTCCACCCCATTTAGAACAAAATGGATGTGTCCTTCAGGGCTGAGCTTAACACCAGCCCTGTCACCAACCTTGAGATTTCGAAGTTCAGGCGCATCATACTTCTGCAAGTGAACACACAGAAGAAGGAGGACCAATCCAGGGGCTAAGGTCACAGAATGCCAGGGCTATTATCTGCCCCCAAAACCTTCATAGATTCAGACCCAACCCACACCGTGTGTAGTAAGTGGGGGATCAATTCAGTGATCACTGTACGTACCACACATTCGTCAATTTTCACAAGAACTGGACATAATTTTGAAAAGAAAATTGTCTCAAACTGTACCAAGAAATTAAGAAACTTGAACAACCAACACAACCCAGTTTGCCGGTGCTGCTCAAACAAAGAAGAGTAACCTCGCAGAGCAAGAGTAATACCATCAATGTTTTGGCATTCCCAGGAAGCGTGGTCACACAACTTACTGCTTTCAGAGCTTTGGTAACTGTTTTTGATCATTACAACAGACATCTCCTCCTTCTCCCAGTAGCTCCGCCCAAGCAAACCATTATGTAACATTTATGTCATATAGTCAAGAATGGTCCACATCATACAGCACTCTGTGGCCAGCACCCATGGATCTTAAACAATAGCTATCAAATCTTTACCCAAGTCCTCCCCGCCGTCCTGCACGATGTACGCAGAGAAATACAAACCCAGGTGCTGAAAGGAAATTCCTTCAAGAAAATGGCCTACAATGACGGCATGCTCCTTAGGCCCCTTCAGACACACCCCTCTGGCTTTACCCTCACCCAAGGGCAGGATACCCGGATAATCAATAAAAGCGGAGAGTTTCAGGATGTAGGCCCCCACGCACCCGTGCACTAAGGCAAAAATCCCTTTACCACAATGTATTGGTGGTGTACAAGTACTGTTCAAGCCCTCCCCACACACAGACTGATAGCAAATTTTAAAGGAAACACCCTGATAATCCCTTCCCCACGGGGGCAGAAAACGAAAAAAATAGGCTTACAACAAAAAGCAAAGGATTTGCTGGAATAAAAAATGTCTCCTATTCCCTCTCCACGCCCAGGTGTGAGTAAGTAAAATTCAAAACTGGCGGCATATTCATTAATTTAAGAAGAAAACACTGTAGGAGCGCTCAGCTGAGAGCAGCTAAAAGTGCTGAAAAATGTTGAGATGAACGGGCACCGCCATGAATGGAAACATTCCAAGTGACACATGTATGGTGCTGCAACATAAAGAGCACGCACAGTGCCCACCTTGTGAGGGTCGCCATAATGACAGAGGGAACCGCTGGATCGTAGCCCCCAGTAGTCTGGTGAGTCCCACCACGCCTCTTCCATCTGTTGGGGAGTGGAGAACCTCCCAGACCCGGGTGCTAAACTGGTGATACCAATGTCCTGAAACACAGACGAAAACAGGCAGAATAGTGGAGATATGAACATTTATTCCCTCTTCAAGACCAGCAAAAAGACAAGGCGAACGCATGCCGCAATTGCCGCCTACACGAGTGACGTCCGGCACGCAGCTGCAACTTTACACACAGACACTAGTCAAACTGACTGCGTTAATCCGCCGACATGGAGGCTGACTGCTTCTCGAACAGCAGGGAATTAATGACAGCTAACACATCTAGCCTTGTGTGACGCCAAGCATCCCTTTGTGCGCTCACCTTCCACAGCGCAATATGTGAGAAATGCTGTGTGGGAAGAATTAAAAAATCACATAAACTATTTAGCCTCCTTTCCGGAGCTCAAAGCACTACGTTAGAAGAAACAAGAAGGCGGCAAGGCAAGACCTTCTCTTCGTAGAAATTAAATGCCAAAAAAATGAAAAAGATAATGGAAATCACAACAGCGTCATTCCGAGCCTACTGACAGCGTTGTTCCAAGCCTACCGATTGCGCCGAAACGGAAGATTGTAATAGAATGTTCTAGTAGTGTGGTAACCATCATTAAGGTCCTGTTATGGTAATGTTATGTAGTGTTATCTTCCTTAAAACAGATTGTTATGGTAATGTTATGTAGTGTTATCTTCCTTAAAACAGATTGTTATGGTAATGTTGTGTACTGTTGCGCATGTGCGCGTAACGCCATTTTGTGAGCGCAACGTTTGCCGATGTGGGTGGATTCTTTGTTGTTCGATTTGATTGAAGAAATAAAATGATAAGATCTTGTTTTCCAGCTTCTTGGTGACATGTGGGTTGTGATTCGTTAACAAACTGTTGGTCAGTGGTGGCCATTGTCTTGCGGGGACCGGGAATGCCAGGGACGTCACAGTGTTCGCTGGGGTGGTGTGTTGGTACTACGAGTGAGGGAGTGGAAGTCCAAAGCCTCTATTGGTTGTTGCAACAGGGCAGCCCGATAATTTATTTGAGATCTGGTTACACTGCTGTGTGGAGAACAGTTCAAAGTGGTGACCAACATGTCTCAGTCACCTGCACTTTTACACTCCCAGGCAGATGACAAGCCCCAGTGTGGTCATGGAAGCTTAGGGCCATGGTGATGAAATACAGAAAGCCGGGAAGGTTGCAATTTTTTTTCTGAACTCTGCTATTGAGCCTGTTTTATCCAGTCTGAAGCCAGCCACGACGCATAAATGGGAGGGAGTGGAGTTTGTTGGGAGACTCCTCGAGACTCGAGATGGTAACGTCAATGACAGCGCCAAATTAAAGCGTGTGTCCAGTCGCCATTTCTTTTCACCATGACAGCACGCTTGGCATCTTGATCACTCCTCTAGCTTATACATGTTATACTGTTATATATAGGGGCACCGGGCGGGAGTCATGGCGCCAGAAGCTGCAGCTGGCCGCGCTTCACCGGCGCCTAGCCCGGCCTAGCGCCTGCCATCCGGGGTACCCGCAAACACGGTCCTGTACATTTTGATCAGCGCTTGCAACATGTGCAAAGTATGTAAACGTATGATAGCAAATCGCTGTGTGCAGAATGCCGCGGCCGCGGACTTCATGCATCTCAAAGCCTGGCAGATCTGCACTGTTTCACACAAACACCTTGCCATACACACTGACCAAAATTAATGTTAACCGTGCGCAAAGTGTTCGGGAAACTTGATCCGGGTGAACTTCGTGCATGGTGAACGTGAAAGGGGCATGAAACTCAATGGCACAAGGCTGCACATACAGGCATGAAAGCAGCACATGCACTGGGGGAAGTCTCATCGATATTGGAACTTTTCTGGGGCCGCGGCCACGGCCCCCGACCAGTCCAGGGCACAAATTTGTACGCGCGGTCGGTAGATCTACTGAGTGATTGCCAGGCTTCGCTCAAGGAAAAATGGCGGAGAAAGAAGGCGGAAGACGAGGGAACGCCGAAGCTGGCTCTGGGGTGTCCGAGGCCGAGGTAAGTCATCGGTCTTTCAAGCCTAGTGTGGGGCGGGAATAAGATTACATTCGCCACGTTCGTATATTTTTTCGCGAACTTTTCCACTATTTTTCCTGAAAGGTTAAGGCCGGTGACCATGATACAAGAGCAGGCAAATCACCTCTTCAGCGGAACCGTCGTCGCCGCAAGCATCGGTCTGACGATGGACAGCAAGAAGGTGGAAAGCTAGCAGCCGCCGAAAGGTCAGGGAAGTCAAGCTCCGGTGCAAGAGCAAAGTCTTCAGCTGACAGACCACCTCCGCGTAGTCATGGCGATGAGAAGGCACGCGCAGTACACAGCGGCGATGACTCCTTTGCAGCGTCTTCGGATGGTCCGTCGATGGCAAGTCCGTCGTTGCCACCAGCAGACTCGGGAGACTCTCTCGATCACATGTTTACGGAAAACTCAGAGAGCTTTGAGCAAAGCCGTCCTCGAGCTTCAGGCGACCGGCGAACGGATGGTGCGCCTGCCCGTTTGTCTGGTCAGTTACGCTCGAAGAAATCGCCCCGAACGAAGGAGCGATCAGGTAGTGAGCTGCCTCCTAGAGCCGGAGAAGAAGCGCAAGAACCGTCTGGAGAGATGTATATGAGCAAAGATGTGACAGGAAGTCGAACGAAGGAGATGTCTCGGCCGGAGAAGGATGAGGGTAGCAAGAAGAAAAGGAAACGTAGCGTAAGTAACAGTGCAGAAGAAAGCAGTCGCTCGCTGTGGCCGCCTCTGCAGGTGAAGCTTGGCGAGGGTGGCCGTCGGGTGATCGAAGTCCTGCCGCGACCACGGGAAAAAGAGAGTGTTGATGGAAATGACACGGGGGTTGTCGATACTGCCAACCCTCAGGCTAGCCAGCAACTTGAAAACAATGTTGATGGTACCATGGTTTCAGATGTCAGGCCTCTTGAGAAAGAAGTCCAAAGAAAAACAGCAGGACTTAAGGGGAAACAAACTCTGCCCACCGAGAGGAGCAAGGAAGTAAAGACTGTAGCTCAACGGTCCCCAGAGAAAACGAAGGGAAGTAAGGCCAGCTTGAGGCAGTCTGCACAGCTCGCTGAAAAGCAGGTGAACTGAGCGATTTGATCGGAAAGTAATAATTTCATAATAATATGACTTAACATCTGACAAGTTGATATTAACAAAAATTAAAAAAACAATCAATATATTTAAAAAAAAAAAAAAAAGAAATGATCCTGGTAATCCACCAAAGTAAATCTATAGATTCACTTCAGCTAAATGATGACATTGTTCCGATTTTGACAAAGGTACATAACGTTTCTCTTGACAGGAACTGCATAGTGTTGCCCGATAAACCATGGTATGGCTTCTCTTTTTGTTGGTAGCAATGTGTGTTCGTCGCACAAAATAAGCACAACTAGTCAGCATTGTTCAAAAAGGCATATGCTTGGTGTGCAAGATCCTGATTGCTCAGTGTGAAGTGTATCTTACAAGAGATCACCCCACATGCTTACATAATCTATTCTAAGTCCCTGCGAAAGACATCTGCCGTAAATTGTTTTTTTTTCTGCTTCTCTTTATCTTTGAGCATATTCTTCCTTTTTGTCTCCTACCAAACAGGCTGCAAAGAAACCCATCACAGCTGATGATCGAGCGAAGAATTTCATTGTTTCAATTCCTGATGAGCGGGTATGGAACTAAAGCATGTTCATCGTTATTCCTTCTCTGTTGTAGTCCTTTTTTGTCTCCGGAAGTATTGATTTGACTCTGAAGAATGTTCAGAAATCTCTCTCTCTCTCTCTCTCTGTCAGTCACTGTCTTGCTCGCTTGCTGTCTTGTGATGTTTTTGGTGTTGTCACAGCTAGTTTTGGCTTCAGCCAGTCAGTCTTTGATAGATTCCACTCGCCATGGGCGTTCCCTATGGACAGTTTTATTCATCTTCGCTTTTTGTTCTTATTGATTTGTTTTGTTAGCCACGTTCTACAGCTTTTCCCAACGCTAAGTGGTACTGCACGGTCTGTAACTATCACCTCATGGATGAAGACCAGATGGTGTCACACTTCGGCAACAACCAGCACAGAGATTTCTGTCGAGTATGTCTGTTTGGTGTAGCCTTGGTGTTTTGTTATGTGTCTTCAAGTTGATCATCTTAAACTGACTTGGATTGAAGACTTGCACTACCCGCGCGCGCGCGTGTGTGTGTGTGTGTGTGTGTGTGTCAAAAAATGACAGGCTCTCCTCCATGTGTGTGTGTGTGTGTGTGTTTGTGTGTTGTGTGTGTTGTGTGTGTGTGTGTCATAATGAAAAAGAAAGGTGCTAGACGAACGGTGAGCACGACACACGAAGAAAAGGAAAAAG
>JAOWAR010084546.1:0-12478 GCA_028571005.1 Clathrina lutea | reverse complement strand
GGCTCCCTGACACTCTCAACCAAAGGCACACCTGGAATTGGGGTTAAAACGAAACTGCAACGCCTCGAAGGGAAGTTGGTCTGATCAACCACCGCGGACCTAAATAGAAAAGGCAAAAAAACAATTGAGGGTCCAGCTCATAGCCTGCTGTCCCTTTGCATCCTTCTAGATTGCCTGGCCCTGGAGGCACGGTTGCCCGACAACAGGCTGGTTGACGTGGCGAGTTCTAGACAGCAATCTGCGGGATGAGTGCCTAGACTTTAATGATTTGTCGCCAGAGATGCTCGGCTCATCCAGTTAGCGAGTCCTCCATTCAAATTCAAGTTGGTGACCAAGTCTATGTCTAGCTGGTATCCGCTGCTGGTTTGAGCACTCATGTGAATCTGGGAAGATGGTTGAAGGCACAAACTGCTGACTTCTGTCCTCGTAAGGGCCGTACCAAGACATGCAACAGAGCTTCTGGCGTATCGAATGACATGTACAGTGTAAATCCACCATGTTTCACCCTTCGCGGCCTAAGCTCTAGCCCTAGTATTTGGAGCACCATCACTGCAGATGTCGTTGATTGGATTTTTCAACACAAGTTTCAATCCTGGATATTTTACACTGCTTGGACGAAAATTCCTATAGATTAAAAGAACAAAAAGATTTATAAAAATAATAATAAAGCAATCGAGGGTGCAGCTCCTAGCCTGCTGTCCTTTGGCATTTCTAGATAGCCTAACCCTGGAAGCACGGTTGTTTAGCAACAAGCTGGCTGACACCCACTGTCTAAGCCCAAACATCTTTCTCTGTAGGGCATGCTCTCGTTCGCTGCTCGCATGGTTGTTTCTGGCCATAACTTCACGCGGCACCCTTGTGACCTCCAGGCCAAGTCTGGCCAAATGGAATCAATCCACACTTCTCAGTGAAACTGTGCAGCTCCAAACAAGAGGACATCCGTTGGAATGGCAATTCGTTCTTCCTTCACAACCGCTGGAGTTCTGCTGTTGAGCTTGATGCCTACATCAATGCCAGTGTCACCTGGGGCTGGGCTGCCAACTATAGTCTAGAGCAGCACTTGATCAAACAACAAGCAGTCAAATCAATCCAATAAATACACAGAGCTCTATACGGTAGTCGTGGCATGCGCTGCATGGGGGAAACCAGTCGGCTTCCGTACGCATCCAGCTGCACTGTAACAATCGAACTCTGATCGCTTGCATCACTTCTGGGACAAGCCAAGCACCTCAGCTCATGTCATTGCTGCGGTCCCTTGTCATTTGTGCCAGGCAGAATTTTGTTGTGTGCGCTAAAGCAGATGCATGATGGACAGAATTACATCACTGATTCTCCTTCTCATGGCAGCCTCTAGGCCTTTGGCGCATAGTACTAACAGCATGGATAAACCAGAACCTGGTGCCCAAGTTTCCTCGGCTGGGCTAGCCGCTGACACATTGGCAGATACGCAGCTATGGCATTAGCTACGGCAACGAGGCGTGCATACTTAGCTCGGCAATGACGCTTCATGGTTTTTGTAATATCCATCACCTTTACCCACTACCATAATCAGACATTGTTCTGAGAGGCTTTACTGCATTTCTCTCTCGCTCAGTCAACCTCTACACTCTCAGACTGTATTTGTCAACTTGCCCGCGTAACCTGCACCTGGAGATCAGCTATCTTTACCCCGTGGGCTACATGTACACCCTATAGCTTCTTGCCACCCTCCAAGGGACTCCATGTCTTTCTGTGCATGGCACACTTTTCTGAGGTGCGGTGAGTTCAATATGCTGAAGGACTATAGTGCACAGAATGCCATGACGTAGATATCATATTATCTAATCCGCCATCGCTGTGCTTCTACCTTCGAAGATTGACGGTACAAGCATGATCGTCCACACCGTCCCGGCTAAACCACTCGCATGTGCCTGGTTCAGGCCAAGTCAGCAAACTTTGACACAATGCCTGCTCATCCAGCGTGACTGCTGTACAAGTACTCCAATGGCGCTCCACTGCGCGGCACGTCGTTCGTGAAAGACATTCAGAAGCTGCTTGTGTCTGTGAATGTGCTAAACATCCACCTTTAAACTTGTCATTCTTTCCGGACAGGCGCAGCAATCACAGTGGCGCTCTGCAGGATGCCTGGGTGGCAGATCTTGTCGACGGGTCGATGGAGGAGTGACTGTGTACATTGGTCTACACAGATACCTTGAATGACCTTCCATCAGGTGTTGTCACGCTTTGATTCAGTGATATACTAGACAGTGTATCTATCAACCCTTGGTAAAATTTTCTGCTTTCTTATCCTTTCACTCTTATCAAATTTCGGACTTAGTGGGGTGTCTTGTGCTTGTATTTAGTTTCGGCTTGGGCTTAAAGCTAACGCTCACCACAAAGAAGATTTCGCAGCCAAGCATTGTTTTCATGTAGTTTGTTTAGTTTGATACTCTTTAAGAATGCCAAGAATCGATGATGAAGATGTTTGTGTTTGTGTGAATAATAAAGTTTGTTGGCTTTCTTCCTCTCATCGAAATAGGGGGTAAAAAGCTTCCCGTTTCCTTTCCTTTGATCTTAATCTATCAAGTGAATAAGCAAATATTTTTCCACCTATTAATTGTAGTTATTTTTTCAATATAGATGCAAAGCACAGACAGTGAGCGAATAGCACAAGTTTGCTTGTGACGGTTTTGCCTGTAGTTTAAAATAGTGGTGGCACGGGTCCACAGGTACCAGTCAGGTCCAGTTTCGTGCGCAGGTATAGGGTCTGAAATCATAATGAGTGGACCCGATGTCGGGTCTAACATGTGGAAAGGAGATCAACTCATGGCTAGAGTTTCACCGCCTAGAAAGTTGTGAAAACAATCGTAATGTGAGTGGTAGAATTTTCCTGTGTTTTGAAAGAAGCAAGCTGGCCCAAGTTTCCTGTTTTTGCCTAAGTAGGATGCACAAAGCGCACGGACCACAAAGTGCTGTGCTGGGCATGATGCTGGGCACCCATAAACAAGAACTCAAATCCAGAAAATATAACGAAGCTTGCGCGCATACATCTGAGACCCAATGCTGCAGTTGGCCCAAGTGTTGGTTTGCCCTTCGCAACGGTAGACCAGCCCATAAAGAGCAGTAGTTTTGCCTGGCAGCATTTTCAGACAGCGACCGACGATTTGTCTCCCAAGTGTGTCCACTGTGGTGCGCAGATGAAATATACAGCTGGAAGCACTTTCTCCATGAAGAAGCACCTGTCGTGTGTTCACCACACTTCTGATCCTTCGCAAAAGAGCTTACTGGATGAACACAACACTGTCTTGGATACCAAGCCAGTTCTTCTGTTGCCAAAGAAAACAGCACCATTGTTCGTGCACGTGAAATGAATAAACTTTTCATAAGGTTGAAGGACTTTTTAGATCTCACTCTCATGATCAACTCAAAGAAGGTTAAGAACAGTAGTTCTTAGGACACGAAGTGAGAAATGAAAAGGATGGTGTTAATTTTAGAAGACGTTTCGGCGTCAACGCCATCATCAGTTCATCTGGTGCTGAGTCAGGACTAACTGCGTGTAAGATAGGAAAGTGTGCATAATCCACTTGTGGGTGCAAGGTGTTACAGTTGCTATGTGGGTTGATAAAATGTGCATTTGGTTGGAGTCAGTTTCTATTGCATGCATGGTATGATCTGTCGGTGTCTACTGCATGCTTTAGTAACTATGGTGAGCGAGTACTGTGTGCGTTCTAGGTGTGTTGCTGCATGCATGTACAGATAGTGAGTATTACGAGTGTGGGGGGTACAAGTGTGCCATTGCATAGCCTTAATTGACTCAAGGAGAAAAGAATAGTCAGACGAGAGAACCAGTTCCCAGGTGTTCTTCATGGCGATTCGACAGTGGCCGACACGTTTGGATGGCAAGCGCCTCTTCAATATGTAGGTGGAGGACGTTGCACTGTTGTGAGAGGACGCTGAACTTGATGGAGGGGGACGGCTGCGGAGAATGCACGCAGTACTCGTTCACCATAGTTACTAACGCATACCAACAGATCATACCATGCATGCAATCGAAACTGACTCCAACCAAATGCACGTTTTATCAACCCACATAACAACTGTAACACCTTGCACCCACAAGTGGATTATGCACACCCTCCCTATAAAACACGTAGCTAGTCCTGACTCAGCACCAGATGAACTGATGGTGGCGTTGACGCTGAAACATCTTCTAAAATTAATACCATCCTTTTCATTTCTCACTTCCCGTCCTAAGAACTACTGCTCTAAACCTTCTTTGAGCTGAATTGACTTTTCTCATAGCGAGGTGATCCAGCGAACTGTTCAGGCTTCCATGCTGGCCGGATCCTGATTGTGCGCAATCAAAATTGTGCAATCGTGCATTCATGCATGGAAAGCCTGTGCGCGATGCATGTGAGCTCATGCAATGACCGTCCATAATGACCGCGACATGCGGCGCTGCATGTGGCTTCACGATATGCGGCGCCACGCTGTGGTTGAGATCTGCCACAAGTACTTCAAGGTGTGAAACACGTGCACACGACGTCTCGGCTTCAGCTGGTTTCTTCTTCGGATATCGACGAAAGCCACCGGACGCCACTTCGACGCCCAGACCTTTGGAGCGTAAGTCTTTGAGCCTTTGCTATTTTCTTTGTGAGTGCGCACAGCTCAGCGGCCTTTTCTGTTCGTCACAGAGTTCGATGAATCAGTATGTCTGCTCCGAAGCGTCCGCCTGCTTCGTCTGAGACGAAGCGGCGTCAGGAAGACAACTTCTTTTTTTATGATGACGACGCGAGTGATCAGCAGGGACTGTGGCGATTCAGATGGCCGCACGCGTCGCTCTGAAAGGTGCGCACATCA
Organism: Clathrina lutea; assembly: GCA_028571005.1. Lineage (NCBI taxonomy): Eukaryota > Metazoa > Porifera > Calcarea > Clathrinida > Clathrinidae > Clathrina > Clathrina lutea. The sequence goes on along the minus strand of JAOWAR010084546.1, from coordinate 7,639 downwards.
TTTTGCCGAGTTTCTCAGAGCCCATGCGCATGCTCGAGTTCCCGGATCGAAAAGTTCGCCGTGGCCGGCAGATCAACTCGATAAGTACTCAGCTCTAAATTGAAATCCATCAATATTATTCTCTACCGATCGGGGGATATGATCTACGTCGATCTAGTTCCAATCGCAACTACAAGGCTGTTGTCTTCCTGCCTGATAAGACAAGGAAGGCTCTGTTGTGCGATTGAGAAGTAAGAACTTCTCTACGGAGGTCTAAGTTGAGGGGATGACCTCTCACCGCCAGCAAAAGTTGCCAAAGCTGCTGATGACAACGAGTGCCCTGGAATGGCATTTCTCCTAGGCCCTAGAGGACAACACTGCTAAAAACTCTAGAAATGAAGTAGGTCACTGTCGTGAAGAGCCAGCACAGCCAGTGGATGTCAACCCACCAACCTGGTGGTCCACAAACCACTTCAGATACCTGAAGTGGGCAAAGATCGCTAAGGCTGTCACGTACACACGCCCGCCTCGAACACACCAGTTGGGCATCTGTTAAGTGCTACCAGCCATATATGTAGCAAGAAACGTGCTGCCTTGTCCACAGAGCACGTCAGCATGATGCTGCTGTTTGTTGTTGTTGTTGTTGTTGTTGTTGTTGTTGTTGTTGTTGTTGTGTGTGTGTGTGCGTGCACACGCATAATGAGTTACACCATGACTTTTTGTCAGTGACTGATGATTGGACCCGAAGTAGGGTACCCGCGAGACCCTTAGATTTGGACCCGAGACCTGAGACCCGTAGAAATCCGGAAGCGACTGAGCATTAGTTTGAAAGAGGTGTGAAGAAAGAAAAAAGTGTGACCATGAATCTTTCTCTCTTTGGGAAGGAAAGAAACTTAGCCACAATGCACGTAATTTGTATTGTCAATATTCAGAGGAGAGCAACACCATTGCATGGGTCTGCGCTGAACGGACACACAGAGACGTGCTCGAAGCTGGTCGACCTTGGTGGAGATGTGAATGCGCGGGAAGATGTAAGCAAACAGCATGTCAAGTAAAAGGTTGACTAAAGAGACTTAAAATTGGAAAAAGATAAATTTCATGTGAGGAAATTGCCACTTTTTTTTAGATGATTCATCTTTATTCTGCCCTCAAAAATAACAGGTGATTGAAGAGCCAGACGAAAGGGCTGAAAAGAAATTCCAAAGATATGTGGAAAACTTCGTAGGTAGAAAACATTCAAAGAGCACACCACTCTCACAAGAAGGGAAGAGGAGACCCATAAACTTAATTGGTCAAGTGTGAAGAGTATCACTGGTTTCATTTATATTGAGACCGGATGACAATCTATAAAGCATGATTGTTATCTGCATGTCTTTTAGCTTTTAGGAAGACTGGAGAGCCAAGCTTTGTTTGTGTCTTGTTCAGTTGGTTTGATACTTTGATGAACTCGTTATGATAAATTATCAAACAGTGGGAGTGTTTGAGAATGCCAAGAAAGATGATGGAGATGTTTGTTTGTTGGACAATTAAGTTTGTTCGTTATCTTCTACTCATTGAAATAGGCGGGAGGTTTCCCTCTTTGTTTCCTAGCAACTGATTCTATCTAATGGAGGAAAGCAACGTTTTCCCCCTATGGATTGTTGTTACATTATGGATAAAGATGCACAGTACAGAGTGTGCAGACATTGGACAAAGAGTAGAAGTTTTTGTGAAATGCTTTGGCAGGGAATTTAAAGAGAGATGTGGAGAAAGGAAAAGAGTGCCCATGTCTCTTTCTTTATTTGGATGGGAAAGAAACTTACTCACATTGAAATTTCTTTCCATTTTCACTTTGCAGAGGAGATTCACACCACTGCATTATTCTGCCATGAACGGACACACAGAGACCTGCTCAAAGCTGGTCAACCTTGGTGGCCTTGTGAATGCACAACAAGATGTAAGCAATCAGCAAGTCAAGTAAAAGGTCGACAAAATGGGCTAAAAGTTGAAAACATGAAGCTTGTGTCAGGAAGAAACTGCAACTCCTTCGGAGAGGATTCAATTTTCTGCACTCAAACAACGCAGAGGTGAAAAGCGACAAGAAAGAGTAGGAAAAAATTCCAAAGGTATGTGAGAAAACTTCAAGGTAGAATATCGTAAAAGAACACACCGCAGTCGCAAGGAAGGAAGAGGCAGAGTTACTTCGTCAAGTGTCAGGAGTCTCTCTAGTGACATCTGTAGTCAGACTGGATGAGAAACTGTAAAACAGGATTCTGATGTGTGTAGCATTAAGCTCATGCAGAGCATAAAGCAGATTTTAGAGCTAAGCTTTGTTTTGATGCTTTTCAAACTGGCAATGGAAAATTGTCAGACAGAGGGTGTAAGCCCACAGGTTCATTTCCCAAAAATCCAGTCAACAAGCATGGCGCACATGTGATTGACAACGATTCAACTCGAGAGTAAGCACGAGGGGAAGCAGGCGGGAAAAAGCAGGATCTACAACAACTGAGCCAGAGCGTGGAGAGCGAAAATTGGGACAAGATAGGGCATGCGTGGGAGTTCAGTGAATACATGACGTCACAGAGGGGGATCCTGACAGTCCTGCGTCACAGGGGAAGTGTTAGAAAATGCCAACAAAGATAATATAGCTGTTTGTGTTTGTTGGACTGTAAAGGCACTTGGCTTTTTTTCTCATAAAAATAGGCAGTGAAAGGTTTTCCCATTCCTTTTCTTGGATCTCTATGAATCAAATGAATGAAAGGAAACAATTGTCCCCTTTTCCTTTTTTTTTGTTAGAACATGTTGAAGATGCACAGATCAGTTTGTGCTGACAGTAGGGGAAGAATAGGAGTTTTTGTGCTCTAGCAGGGACTTCTGAAGAGGTGTCAACAAAGGGAAAAGTGTGTACGTGTGCCTTTCTCAGAAAGAAACTTACCCGCAATGTGTTTTGTGGGTGTTTTCTATTTGCAGAGGAGATTCACAGCACTGCATTATTCTGCTATGAACGGCCACACGGACACGTGCACGAAGCTGGTCGATTTAGGTGGAGTTGTGAATGCACAGCAAGATGTAAGCAAACCACATTTCCAGTTCAAGGCCTTTAACACACTCAGACAGTTGTGGCAGTAGGTCGGGGGACGCTGAGGGACGAGGCATGCAGGCCAGGCAAAAAACGAGACACCTATACGGTATGGTGACACCGACAGGAGGTGTCGACATAGATAGCACCGATAATGGTGAGAACACCGTCAAACCGACCTGGGGCAGGCCCAGAGGTCAGGTGTGCGATATAGAATAGCACCAACAACGGGTGGAGGATACACCTTCAAACCAACCGGGGCACTTGACTAGCCAGGGGTCAGGTGTGTGTAACATAGACAAGTGCCGACTGAAGGCAAAACACGGATAGTGGTGAGATAGACACCTTTCAAACCGACCTGGTGACTGTCAGCCTACCAGGAGTCAGGTGTGTTGGCACCACTGTGGGTACCAAAAAAGCCTGGCTGCATTCTCTGCTCCCACCAAAGCGTAAGTGTCCCCCAAATTAAGTGCCACCCATACACGCCGTGCATGAAGCTTGTCAGGCTGACTCTGTGATAATTGATATAAAAGTGAGTGTTCAGCTCCATGTACAATGTCTTTCATGATGTCATCTGTTTGACAGCTTGTGACGGAGGCTGTGTTTCTCCATATATGAGGCGGTGGGTGACGGCCAGGCGAGTTGCCTAGGATTTCCGGATGTACACTAGATTAGCCTCGGAGGACCATTGGCGCATGGCCTTGATCAGCCAGGAGGGTATGCCGGCCTCGGCCATGGACGAGGCGGCACCAATGCGAAACAAGTGGCTAGGATATTGACTGACAGCAGGAATGGCGGCTGCGGTAAAGGCCCTTTGCACATGCTGTGCGAAGAGTGGTCTGGTTATGGGCAGGCCAGAGTCAAGTTGAAAAAGTGGGGAGATAGTGGGGTTCTCACGCATATCGTCCAGATAGCGTGCCATTGCTGAGACCGGGCAGCAGAGTCCCTGTGATTTGCCGACATTGATGGTAGAGCCACGGCAGAAGGGATCGGTCTTGGAGGCTAGGAGCTGTAGCTCTATGTCACGGAGAGGGTGAAGGTGAATGTGGACACTCGCTCGTGTGACGCCTAATGTGAACTCGCTATACCACGGGACCCATGGAAGGTGAGGGTGCAGGCGGCTGTGAGCATCAGCCGGTCGGCAAAGTGAAGACACACGGCGATTCAGCGAACCATCCCTACACATACATCGGGGGCGGTGGGCGCCAGTCGAAACTCGGGTTGATTCGCTTCAGATTTTTTTCTCTCCTCCGATTCACTACCTGGCAGAACAAACGATGGTGTCAAGCCAAGAGGCAGTGTGAATGAACCGGTACGTGACAAAACTGCGAGTGGCCTCACGACAGAAACAGCGCTGCGGTCGTTTTTATTTTTTCTGCTGGAAGTGATATAAACGGTGATTGCATACTTTACGGATTTTGCCGGGCGCGTGCAGCGAAGTAGAGCTTGCCCAGGAGTGACAGAAGTTCCCTCTGTGTGCATTTGCGGCGTTCAGACATATCTGCCAGGAGAGTGAGCAGACCAGCGTGCTTGTCATACGAGAGGCGGGCTTCCAGCCGCTCGGAATCCAGAAGGGTTCCCAGAAAGGTGAGGGAGGTAGATGGTCCCTCGGTTTTCTCTAGAGCCATTGGGACGTCGAGATAGTCGCCTGCTGCTAGCAGTGTGTCCAGGCATTGCTGGCAGAGAGCTGATGCCGGGGGACCGGCAGTCAGGATATCGTCTAGCAGATGGAGGATTTCGGTCAGGCTGAAGTGATGTAGGTAGATCCATTGCAGAGCGTCTGCAGAACGCAGGCCGAAAGGCAAAACTTTCTCGAAGTGGTAGCGCCCTTGCCAGGTTATGCCAAGAAGGTGGTAGTCCGTCGGCTGGATTGGACAGAGGCGGAAGGCACTGCGAATATCTGTCTTCGCCAGCATCGTGCCTCTCCGAGCCGCATGATGATGGCGATCGCATCGTTGTTCGTGACGTAGTGGAGAGAATAGTCCTCTTTGTCATTGGCATCATTAATGCTGTGAGTCGCGGGAGCGGATAGGTGATGAATTAGTCTGAGTTTACCGTTTTTCTTTGGAATTACGCCCACACCGAACGATATGAAGTTTTCGAGCGTCGGGCTGTCGAAAGGGCCTTGGGTTTCACCCTTTGCTACGCACGTTGCAAGGTAGTCAGAGATGAAATCAGAATGTTTCTGCTGCGCTCGCCAGGTTTGTAGCGCGTTGGTAAATGTTACGTGCTCCCTTGTAGCCGATCCGGAAGCCTTGCTCCAGCCCCGATGTGATGTAGGCTGTAAAATGAGAGAGTGAAGGGAGGCCAGTAGAATTTGCCATCGACCGGGTTTCAGGAGTGTTGGGCCGTGTGTGTTGCAGCGTGTGGCTGGCTATTGGCCTGCGGCGGCGCCAGTTGTTGGCATTTCTCTGCAGCGAAAGACCGGGTGACTGGCTGAGCCGCAAGATGTGCACGTGTGGGGGTGGCCGCACTTGGCTGGATTGTTGCACCGACCATTGTAGTAGTTGCAACATGCGGCGGTGTGCACAGCGCTGTGTCTGGCTGGCAGGCCATGGCCAGTCTGTGCACGTGTGGGAGCAATGGAACCCAAGAAGGCGCCAGATTGGCTGGTGCCCTGAGCTCAAAAAGGCGAGGGTTGCGGCTGTGCTGTATGCTACAACGGGCACAAGATGGGCGGGACTGACCGGTAAATTTCGTTGCCCACAGTGTGGTTTCGACTTTGTCGAGCCTGCGCCCAACGGCTTGGTAAATAAATACTCAGCGACCGAAGTTTGCAGTCCAAACGCGAGGAATTTTTGAAGGCTAGACAGATGAGCGCTTGATAACCCAGTATAGCTTGGCTGTACGCTGCGGAGCCCACCGCATCACAGTCCCCGCGTAGATGGCGAACGCCTGTGTCCAGGCCGGCACGTCGACCGCAGGTCGTCTGGGCGTCGTGCTTAGCAGCGAGATGGTGAGTGGTGTGTGTGCACCCACTGCCACTTGCCACTGCACCTGTTCCCTGGGCTACTGGGAGAGGTTAACAGGAAGCTGGTTGATCTAGGTGGAGTTGTGATTGCACAGCAAGATGTAAGCATTTTAAAGGTCTGCAAAAGAGGCTGAAACTTTAAAAAGTGAATTTCATGTCATGAAGACACTGCCACTACTTCAGAGATATATCATTTCCGGCACTCAAATGACCCTGGTGAAGGGTCACAAGAAAGGGTAGAATCCCAAAGGTGTGTGGAATACTTCCAAGGTACAATAAATTTTCAGAGCACGCCACACTCGCAAGGAAGGAAGAGGAGACACCATAATTTTGTCAAGTGCGAGGAGTCTCCCTGGTTTAATCTTCAGTAAGACTGTATGAAAATCTGTAAAACATGATGGGTTTTTGTGTGGGATTTAGCTAAACGAGCACAAAGAAGATTTCAGAGCCAACCTTTGTTTGCGTGTACAGTATGTATCAGCTATAGCATGGTCTAATGATTTCTGCCAGTTTATGACTATACACGATACATCACTACAAGCGATATGCATGGTACATGTGTGATATATTGTATGTCATGTGGGGAGTCAAAATTTGTAGAATCGCGCGCAGATGAAAGGCAAGCATAGACTACGCACACAACGTGGATTGACTGTGCTGTGTACAAAGGGACGTCAATCACTGAATCAGCGGTGGTTCAGGCTGTACATGGGGCAAATTATCTGAGTACAATAGAGCCTGCTGCGAAGCGCAGTAGGGTTTGTCTATCCACTGAGAAGAAGATTGAAATTCTTACCTACATCAAGAAAAATACCCACGCTTCACAGGGTGATGTTGGGTGACACTTCGGAATCGGTCAGTCTTCCGTTTTGACGGTAATCAAAAGGAAATTGACAGTCTTGGAGCTAGCGTCTTGTGGAATTACCGGCGTCAAGAAAAATCGAGCGAGCAACTGTGTACCACTGGAGCAACATCTTGAGCTGTCCTATGAAGTGTGTCTGGCGAAGAAACTGACGTCCATTGCGTACGACACTCTAATCTGCCAGGGCCAGGAACTCACTGATGAGCTGGTGAAGAGAGGAATTGTCGATGCGAAAAGCTTACCATCCTCTGACTACGGTTGGAAGTCATACGGCAACGCTACTTGTCCAAACGTAAAATTAAGTCAAAGAAAACACGTGAAGCAGCTGATGCTGCTACTGCAGCCGCTGAGGAATTTTTCACAAACGACTGGCCGGAGATTTTCATGAGTGTAGACAGTGACGGTAGTCGAGTCTGGAATGTGGATGAAACCGGTCTCTTTTGGCAGACGCTGCCTAGGTTATTTGGGAGAAATTTCACGTGCTTGCGAAAATTTCGAAGTGGGATTACGGTAGCTGAACTCTGCCAGCAGTGATTATTCCCCTGGACACAACATTGCCATCATTATAGCTGATGTTTTTGCACAGTCTTTAGTTTTCTTCTTGATCATTGCATTCAATATATCGATACAGCCGATATATTGCCTATAGTGATATTTTGTGTGGCTTTTTTGACGTTTGGATTACGATTTTTCCAGCATATCGAAATGTTCCAGCGAACTTTACAGGCTTCCGTGTTGGCCGGAATTGTGCATTCGTGCATTGAAATCC
>JAOWAR010084435.1:0-12479 GCA_028571005.1 Clathrina lutea | reverse complement strand
CACAGACGAGAGACTAAGCAAGGGAGAATCATTTAGAGGAACTCCAAGCAAGCAGCACAAACACAGAAGAGCGAGACGTGGCAAGCACATGCATTGCGGAAGCGAGGCATGGCGTAGCATACGTGGGCGTGACCCAAAATAACCAAAAACAGCGTCGGTAATCAATACATCACAAATATGAACACTACACCTGCATCTCCAACTTAGTGGCAACTTCACACACTAAAAGGGTTTTCCCGGTGTCAGCAGTGTCAGCAGATCAGCAAGTCTCTAAGTAAAAGCTGTCCTCTCAGGAAAAAGTACAATGAGCCAGCTTGTGCAAGAATCAAACCTGTGCTTTGTCATTTGAAAACCATTCGTGTAAACATTCAAATCACATGCCAAGAGCGGTATATCTACTTCAAAATGGAATTTTCCAAAATCCCTTCGCAGCTTTCTTTCGATAAGATAGTTGGTTTTTGAAAAAAATTGACTTTCCGTGAAAGGCTGCCGGTGGTGCACTGTTGCACTGGGTAGCTTTGCTGAGATTTCGTCCGATGTATGTCTTTTGCAGTTTCAATGCAGGCCGGTGATGATCGCATCATCAGTGGGAGTTCTTCTGGAGTGTTGAAGTGCTGGCCGACTGATTGGCTGCAGTCAGCTCTTGACTCTCCGTCTGAAAGGTGAGAAGGGTATGATTGAACTCGCCAGAACAACGAAGCTTGAGTTTTCACAACAGTCTTCATCCATCCAGTTTGAGCTGATTTCCCTCACAAGAGGAAGGCTACCACTGATTGCCTTCAATCAAAATGAAGTTTCCTTTTGTATGTATTGGGGGAGAGAGAAGTGGCAGCAAGAAGGAGAGAACTGGTCAAGCAATAGAGAGCGTGACGCTATAAAATGAGTCTCACTGCTCTTGCAGTGAGATGTGTAAAGACGGCACAAGGCAAAGGTTGCCCTCTGAGCTGTCATGAGCTTCTTGCTCACTTTTCTTTTCCTGTGGTTGGCCCGAGTATCATTCTCCACCCGTCGCTGTATTGTTTGGCACAGCTTTAGCTGGCAGGCTGTGACGCCCTTTATCCAGACATTTTTTCCTTGTTTTGTGGTCTTTTGTCTCCATGTCCTCCCATCCTTGTTATCACAAGCTCACACTTTTCTCCTCATAATCCTTCTTTCTCCTCTCTCTCTCTCTCTCTCGCACGCGCACATGCGCGCTCTCCCCCTCCCCCCTCTCTCTTTCTTCCTACCTTCAGATCCTTGCATCAGGTGTCGGTTCTTAGTCAAATGTCACTGGACGGAGCTGTAGTCAGTGCGTCGTTTGACTCTGAGCTCAAGCTTGTAAGAAATACATGCACATGGACGGCTCTACACATTTTCAAATATTCGCGATGGGTCAGCACTCTGTATTGCAGGATTCGAATGTGTTCACTCGAAAGATGATTCGATTCCTTTTCTGATCAAAGATTCTGGCTGTGATTCAAGCTGGATACTGGGAAAGTATATGGGATGTGGATATCTGCAACAATGACTCAAATGCCCGGCTGTTGCTGAGATAACCAATGTCTTGTGCATGGCGTGTGTTCGGCATCTGCAGGGTGTAGTGGGTACAACATCAGGTACTCTGTGGTATGTCAACTGGCCTGAGAATCTGAGTATTCGCTTGGTCAGCAGTCATACCGACCAAGTGAGTGAATGTTGTAAACTTCCCTCCTTTGGTCTTTATCTCCTCTCATGATTCAATAAATCGTTGCTCCTCCTCCACCTGCACCTTCCTTTTATCACAGGCCAGATAAAGACTTCCACAACCAAGTCATACCTGTTTTCGTCCCTTTTCAGGTTCAGTCAGTGTGCTTGTCAGCTGCCAACGAGCGATACCTGGCCAGCTGTGCTGCCGACGGGAGTGTGCGAGTTTGGCTAACGGAAGAACGAGAGCAGACTCTACAATTTCAAGTTCTGGGCAAGGTGGGTTGAGGCTATGCTACACCTTTGTTCAACTTTTCTGCGGAGCAAGGTAACATGTACTGTTAGCTATGACAGGTCAGGCTTGACTAGTATGCCTGAAGTGTGTGAAGAACTTTTGTTTTTGGCTGCACTGGCAAGTTCATGGGCCGTTGCATTTTGTTCTTCCTTAAAAGAATGTCACGCCTGGCATCCTCTTCTTTCACTGCCTCCTCCTCCTCCTCCTCCTCCTCGTCGTCGTCGTCGTCTTCCCCCTCCTCTTCCTCCTCTTCTTCCTCTTCCTCATCTTCCTCCTCCTCCCCTCCTCCTCCTCCAGTCTTTTTCTGCAATTGTCTTTTCTGACTAATATTGCCCACTTCCTTTTTGCAGTAGTGCGCTTTGACTCACTAAGATAGTCCGTTGTATCCTTTCACAGGCCTGCAATTGCCTTGCCTTCTCACCTGGTCCATCACGCGTTACCTCATCGACTGGTGGCAGCAGCACAGAATGCGATGACCAGTCCACCACGGAAACACTACCTCGACCTCTGCCTGTTTGTGCGGCTGGGTACAGTGATGGCTCACTGCGTGTATTCAACATCGACCATCAAGAGATGGTACTGAAGATGATTCCACATGCCGCCTCTATTCAGACTCTCAAGTTTTCTGCTGAAGGTGAAGAGTTTGGGTTTTCTGGGGTTTTCCAACAATGATTAGACATTCTACCTTTTTTTTTCATTCTCAAGCTTTGAAAAAATTGGTTTGTTTTGTAGACAAACCTGTTGTAAACATTTTTCTCTTACCCTCATGTTTGTCTGGCAATGCGCGTAGTCCAGCATACCTGTCAGAGGTACCAGTGTTTACTTTCAGCAACATTCCACATCATGTCTAAAATGAGATGTCTCACCATGGAAGGACCGATGAATTACTTTTTCACTCTGCTGTTTAAGGTCGCCTTTTGTCTAAAACGTCTGCTCTCACCAGGATGAACTTGCTTAGTTTTTGTTTTCTCACTGAAGGAACTGCGTGGAAGGGCTTGATTGAGAAATTTCGTTGACTTTTTTTAAATTTTTCATTGCTATTTTTATTATGTTTTGCACATTTATGTTTTTGAGAACATCTCGGCCTCCCAACACCTCTCTCACTGCATCTTGTCTTCATTCCAGGTCAGATGGTGCTGTCTGGGGACGTCGACGGTGCCCTCATCGTCAGCAGTTCTATGACGGGGATCACGGTCCGTCGTCTTTCTGAACACCATGGCGCTCCGATCACAGACATTCAGGTTGCTCCACCTGGTCTTCGTGTTCAGGTCAGTGACAAGCTGATGGCATGTTGCTGCCTGGGGAAGACTATCACAGATGGAACCCAAACATCACGACTTTGCCAAAATACACTCAGAAGTCCTATTTTTTTGAACAGATGGCAAAAGAGAAAACATTCTTCCTGCATTTTGTGTGATTCTTGCTTAGGCTTCAAGTGGCAAGGCTGCAGTGTTTGAAGGGCTTTGGCTGGCTGCGAGTGCAGACAGTCGTATCAGTGTGTGGTCAACTGACTGGAGACGCGATCGGTGCGATCTGGTGGACTGGCTGACCTTTCCGACACCCTCTGACAAGCCATACGGTGATGACTGGCCGTTTCGGCGTGATGATAAGGTATGGTGAGTGGTAGGGGAGTGATTCGATTTTTTTAAAACTTGGTTGAATAGCATCTCACTGTGTGGAGCTCAAACTGATTATGATCTTTTTGTCTCTTCTACCCCGCCCTGATGTCATTTCTATTCCTGCCTTGTTTCACCCCCCTCCCCCGCACTCAGAAAGATCTCCCCTATTGTTTCTTTGTGCCTTGAAGAGGAAGAGGAAGTTGTGTCGCCAATCGCAAATCATTTTGTCTGTAACAAATGCATAAAATTTCTCTCATATCACCTTGCTGATTTATGTCTAAGGAAACTCTTGATTTGCCCACGATGGCATCCATTCTTAAGAGTGTCTCTCAGTGTTTTCAAGATCTTCAATATACTTTCCTGCTGAGTTTGGATGAAGGCTTTTCTATTCCTAATTTGTGTGTGCACGCATGCACTTTACAGAGTTCTTTTGCCGGTTGTCCACCAACGATCGCACGCTTCTCTCCCTCTGAGCCTGGAGTGATTGTCTACACTGGATTCAGTCTCAACAAGTCCCTGCAGTTTTACAGTCTACAACAGAAGCAGGTAAGCCGTGCATGCCAGGAGAGAGAGAGAGAGAGAGAGAGAGAGAGCGAGAAAGAGAGATGGAGGGAGAAAGATGAGAGACAGAGGAAGAGACACAGAGAAAAGGGACAAGAGGAACAATGAAGCACAGACAATACACAATATCGTCATATGACGGTTACTGGGCTGCAGGACTGAAATATTGTCAGGGCAAATTTGATGTGTGCAAAATATCATGTAAAGAGGGTTGGGAAAATATGTAGCTTCCTTGAATGTGTGTGTGTGTGTGTGCCTGACGTGCAGCCAGAAATGGTTTTGTTGTGACTTGTGAGATGTCATAAAAATATTGTTGACTATGTCATGCCTGGCGATGTAATTGCCATATTACAAGGTCTATTCGAGGAAACAGAATGGAGTATGCCAAAGACAAAGAAATGTATATTTGCAAAAAAACATGATTCAACTCCATTTTTTATTCTTTACATCACCTATAAACGTATCTTGCAGAAAACGGTGTGACTGAAAGGTCCTTGATGGACATTAGTGCAAGACGTGTATTGATTGTTAAGAAGAAAATGGCTAACTGCTTTCTTATCATTTTTTTTTATCAGTTAAATCCAAGACATGATTTCTTCTTCTGTTATCATGACAATTCATCCTGTCATTGTCAAGACAACTCACACCATTGTCATGACAACTTGCATTGCCCTTGATGGCTGTCACCCGTCAGGTGCTTCGCAGTGTGTCACTGTCTCACTGGGCCACTGCTCTGGACATCTCACCTTGTGGAGGGGCTGTTCTCCTAGGATGTAGAGGTAGGCATGTAGCAAGAAACTCGTTTCTGTTTATTTGAAGTTTGCGTGTTCGGAAAAAAAGGGCCTTCGCTTTCCTTTGCTTGATGAATCCAACTTTTGTCTTTATAATTTTTTCTCATTGCTGTCCTTCCTGTCCACAGAGCAGCTTCTTCGCTTGCTGGATTACAGTGCCGGATCATTCCAGGACTTCACTCAATCCTGTGATAGCCTTCAGCATGTTGCCTTTTCTCCTTCTGGACGTATTGCCATTTCTGTCGGATATTCTGACATCGCCATTTGGCACGTTACACTCTGATCAAGCAGGCATGCGTCCACGCACATGCAAGCTCACACACAATTGTTGAGAAATATATATCAGTAGTCTGAGTCATTCATCTATTTTCCATGCTATGGAGATTTCTATTGGCCCAAAAAACCAGCCAGTCGTACACCTATCCCATCCCATACCCAAACTGCTCACTTCATTGATGAGTGGTTTACTTATGGACAAAAAAGAATGTGTGGTTCTTGCACTTTGGTTGCCTCTCTGTCCCCCTTGATTTTGGGAAATTGTACGGACAAACTAACACGCCAACACAATCCAGACCATTTTTGTTTCTAGACGATTTTGGGTGACCTCAGCCTGTTCCTACTTTCGTCAAACTTTGGATTCCTAGTAGTATAGTAGTAATATTGGCTATTATTGTTTACTTAGCATGCACTCTCAATGTTGCCATTCAACTTACTCCTGAGATGCACGTGCACAATGAGGGACTCAAATATTACATTGACTGGGCGTGAGGCCAAAGGCATGTGACTTCTTTGGGCACACGTTACTTTTCAACACGCACGTCAGCTCAGAGTAACAGGTATGCAGGCTCATTGCTGGTGTGTCACACTTAATTCGTCAAGTCACTGTGCATTGATTTACTGAGTACAGGCATTTCATATGCATTTTTTCTTTCTCTTTGTATATCCTTATGTGGAGGTACCATCGAACATTGAACTCTCATTTTGATCAGAGCATATACATGCCATGACCAACAAATCAAAAGCTGGTGCAATACTGAGTGAGGAACTGAAAATCATGATCTGTACTAACGCATTTCACATTTCTCACTCATCAGTTAAATTGATTATATGCGCATGTTTATACCCTGACTGGTGGGTGAGAGTGCCTCAAGGTTTGAAATGACAACGCAGCTTCTATGTATTTCAAGTTAACTAACTTTTTTTTTGCAGATTAGCAATACACAAATGGCCCGTGATTCAAACCCTAGCGGGTTGAATGAATGGTATTCCCTGTCCCACAGGTTGCAATGCATACATACTTCCCCGGGATATATGCCCAGTCAGAAGGAAACTGGTACACCAGGTATACTTGTGATAAATGATGCAAGAAATGAACCAGTGTGGACACATGACATTTATCCATTGAAAAAACCTGTGAATGCCAAAGAAGAAAGCGTTGCAATAATAAGGTCCTCAACAACATGTTTAGACGGAAAGAATTTCGGAATCACTATACGATGGACAGATTCAGAGGTTCATCAAAAGATGAAATGCGTTACATCAGTGGTTTGAATTTTATCATACAATGAGCATGGTGGGTAATTTTGGCCAGGAATCAACAAAATTAAAAACACAAACAGCACACGACAAATACAACATTGCGGAGATTGTGTGACGTGAAAAAAAAGGGTGAGCAGGGCAAAGGAAAGTTTAAAATGTCGAGACAGACAGAAGAGCAAATTGATAGAGGGAAATAGAGAGTGGGAGAGAGGAGAGGAGACAGAGAGAGAGAGAGAGAGAGAGAGAGAGAGAGAGAGAGAGAGAGAGCGTAAAGCAGGTGAAATAGTCATTTCCCGAACAAAAAGAAAAACAGAACATAGAGGAACGTGTGTAGTGCTCATATCACGGTGAGCCAGACTTGAATCATACCATATACATGTACACACTCCAAGCAATGACCTCCCCCTCCTGCTCCCATCTCTCCCAACATTCTTCAGTCTTCAGAGATCAAGCAGGACAACACTTCACTCTCCACTGCTCTCATCTCCAGTGCTCTCTGCTTGGCAACCTGCACAACGAAACAACAATAAAGATTAAAAAAAACGAAAAAAAATCGGAGAGGCAAAAAATGTGACACGCACGTCTGGCTCCTTTGATCTTGGAACTAACATGGTGGATAGTTCACATGAAACACATTTTTACACTCTACAATTAATCTCAATATCTGACAACCTTGCTGACAGCATCTCATTGCAGTACAGCGACAACAAGTAAATGAACAGTCGTAATTTGGAGCTGTGGCCTGCACTCACTGACAGACAGACTGACTGAGTTTATTAACTGCTGACATTTGCATGTGTGCCTATCTACATCATGGCATGTGAGTGTACATCTTCAGACACAGAAAATACATTTTTTGTGAAACTGAATTCTCCAGGAAGAAAGTGAACCAACCATGAGATAGTTTTTCTTCCGCATTCCCGATTGGCGTTTCGTCACAGGTTCGATTCAAGTTCATGCCAATCGGGAATGCGGAAAATACAAATGTTTGATGATAAATACACTTTAGTTCTCTAGTAGAGAACATTAGCTCAGTGATCAAACTAAAGCGTGGTTTGGAAATGTGTTGATGCACCCAGATCTTTAGTCCTGGTGTTTCATTGTTGAGGTTTTAGATGCGCAACACACAATAGTTATGATGAATGAGCTTAGTAAACTTCTTACTGAGGAAGAGCGAAGACTAGCCGTCGCTCACTGAGGTCTAGCGCCAGGACTAAGCAGCCGGTCGCGAAAGGTGTTCGCAGCTTCTCGGTTGACTGACTCTTTTTCCAGAACATGAAGTAGTGTACTGCTGAACGAATTCTTTGGTTTGCACCGACACCAGTGGGAAAGCACCTCCTCGGCGACAGCAGATGCGCTTAGAGCACACACGCTCGGGATAAACTTTGATCTGATGTAGGCAGCTCCTCCTTTTCCAACGCCGTCGAGGAGGTAAACAGCCAGACCTTTTACATGCTCATGACTGCTGAACTCTTGTGCAATCTCATGGAGAAGAACACCATTACGCTCTTCACTTAGGAGAAAGCCGGAATCTTCTCTGTTGTCTTCAGCACCTGATGCGGCCTGGAGATGATGGGTGCCTATGGTTAAATGGATACAATCAGCAACATATTCCTGACTTGACGCCTGCACAAGTAAATCCCCCAGAAGAACTTCATGATTTTGCATGCCAGCTTAGCCTGAACTGAACTAGACAAATTCCCAAGTTAGACCACCCAATTCTCGAGCTAGAAAACTTTTAACCTGGTCAGCTTACCTGTACTAATAGGTGAGCTCGACAGATCAACACCACCGTGATCACCGCGAGAAGAGCCCTGAGTAACCTAGCAAAAAATGAAGAAAATGGAAGAAAGGTTGCTTTCAGTTTCTAACATCACCAAATGTTAACTTCTATTTCCTCCTAAACCACATCAACTGGCAAGCAGTTTCATCGCCTTGCCAGACTGTTGCCTAGAGATTAGCAATGCAGCCTGGCCACGAAAACAGAAGAGAAAACAATGGCTATGGCAAACTCTTCAAAGTTGATCAGACATGACGCTCAGCACTGCAAAGGTGAGAAAGGTAGAAAATTAGAGAGCACGGCTGTTGTGGCACAGACTTGAAGTCCAACATAGTTAGAAGGCATTCCAGGCCTAGGCTTTTCCAACTAAACTACACAATCACACTAGCTCACCAGACGAGCATCACGTCACTTTGATGTGGACGAACTAAAGCTCCAACCTAATTTTTCCTTTCTTACTATATATGGCGACGTTGCATTGAGCCAGCACTGCCAGTTGATAGGAATCGAAGCCCAATGTTCTGGAGAGCAGGATGTACACTTGGCCTTGCGCAGTGCCAAAAAGCTCACATCCACGGATTCTTTCCATTTTCCGGCTCTCTGTCCAAAGCCTGGGTCGATCCAATGATGCAGTGTCAGGTCGAGCTCGCCGTGGTCGTCGGCCGACGCATGCTCTGAGCACACTGCCTGCAGGTACCAGTCTAGGCCTGGAAAGTCCATGCCGTGCAACTTTGTGAGCGACTTCTCCAACGATGCGAGAAAATTGGTTGCGATCTCTGCAATGCCAGGCACTCCGTGCATCTGACCGCATGCGGTCTCTGGGCTGGTGCAGTGGACGGTTGCGCCAATACCTTTGGTTGTGTACGCGAGCTCCCCTAGGTAGACTCCAGGCATGCTGTCCAGTAAACTGAAGCGGACCTTCATCAAATCCACTTCGGGTTGTCGAGGCTTAAACTCACCTAGCAGCCACACTGCCACTCGACTGAACGTTGAGAAGGGCAGGAATCCACTGCAGCTGGTGATTAGTATAGGAGATAGGGTCACGGATTCAGCAGGGAGCTGAAGGAGGCTGGATTTGTCCCGGTTTATGCAAAGTGGCACGTGGTACAGCACACCACACCCAGGCATGTTCTGCTTGATGTCGGGCGGAGTCTCTGGCACCTGGCAGAGCAGGCCAAAATGCTCCATGACCTGCACCAGGTTGGCATGAATGCAGTCGTCGGCGTTGCGCCACAGAAACTTCAGAAGACGGCTGGTCAGCATTCCCTTGTCCTTTAGCAGTTCCTCATCCTTCAGGAAGTCGAAGTTAAACGATAGCATGGAGCAGGCCAGGACGTTGGTGATTAGCCCGACCAACCATTGCATGTCACAGTAGACTACATCATTGGGTTGGTGGTTCTGGCCACGCAAGGGCCTTGGAAAAACACGGACTGTTCCGTGGTTATGTAAGTACGTGAGCAGAGAGCCTACTTGCATGTTTTTGTCGATGTTCTCTTGAACGAACTCCTCAAACTTCTCATAGGAGAGTGATGGAGACAGTGCTCGAAGAAAAGATGGCCCTCTCTTTTGCCCTTGGCGCAGCATACGCTCAACATTGAGGAAAGAAAGAGGAATCTTCTCAGGTGTTGCTAGCTCATGGATGAGGTGATCCATTTTTTTTATGCATGTTCCAACTCCCTCTCCTGTTGCACTGTCCAAAAAGAAGGGACCACGTAGCTTCAGGCAGTCAGATGGTCCTTGCAACAGCTCATCCAACTGCTCCCGACAGGCCATCTCCTCCTTTGGGGACATCAGGGCACTATGAGTCACTATCATCACGACGGTTGGCTTGATGTTCTGACCCTTTGTCAAGTGTGGTCTGCTTAGCTGTTGGATTGTGGACAGCCAAAGCTGGAGGTAGTCGCGGTGGCGCAGGTTCTTTGCGAGACGAAGGGTTATAGGCTTGTACCCACGCCGGCGAAACTCAGGAGCAATTACTTTGTCCAGTGGCAGGGTGCCATTTACAACCAGGCAGAAGAGCGACGCTGTTGCATTAAAGCATACTGACTGAACTGTTGAAAACGATAACTGGCCGGCACAGTCCAGGACGTCTACGAAAGTCACGCCACTTGTGCTTCTGTCCTCTGCACAAGCCTTTCCAACCTTGCGAATGGTCTTGTCATCAACCAGTGAAAGCATTGGCGGTGATTGGACTTCTCTCGCTCCTGCATCTGATTGGATTTCTTCCTCTTTGAATTGGCTGATAATCTGTTGTACTCCTTTACTACTTGCAAGTGCTCGTGTCATAGTCTCCGTATGGGGAACTTTTTCCAGGAGAGAACATCCTTTACCATTTGATTCACATACAGTGCAAGAACGGGTCCAGCTGATCCCTTCTGTACTGTCGCTTTCTTTCTTGAATCCCCTGCCAAAAAGTTTGTTGCAGAAGTTTGTCTTCCCTGCACCAAAGGCTCCAACCACAACAATCTGCAGACGAGAAATTTCCCCCAGTTCTGTGCAAGCGGCTTGCTCACACGACGCACCTAATCGCTGCAATCGGCCCTTCTCTACATCTTCATGAGGTACTTTGCGCCATTCATACACCCGTTCCTTCAGCCAAGCTGCATGACAAGACATGTTGGTATCAGAGAACATATCTGCATTTTGTGAAATCTGCTCAATTATTGTTGTTGCAGTTTTCTCAAACTGATATACCCCGAGGCCAAGCAACTAGATAATATCCTAAAGAGCCTGTGCATAAGTGCCTGCGTGTACTCCTTCCAATGTACGGTCAGGCCAATTGTGATATCCAAGTTCACAAAGGTAGCACTGGGAGCTTGGAGCACTCGATGCTGCTAAGCCCATGATGGTTTTTAGTTATTTGTGAAGTGCCATACCAAATTAGAGTAAGTCCACCTGGCCAAACACTAAGCTTGGCATATTCATTGCAAGAAGTTTCTGCCTTCAGTGGTACAACGGTGAAGTCCGGTCATCTCTATTCATGCGACGCCGGGAACCTCTAGAAAAAAAAGCAAGTACGCATACAGGGATGACATGTCAAACCATGAGTTAGCTTACTACCTCTTGGATTGAAACTTAGTTTGCACAAGACCACTACCGAAGCACCCTTGCTCGACCTCATTGCAGCAGGCCGTTCAGATGTTTGAGTTTCGGCTGGCAGTGTGTTTTGAGTCATTTTTCTGCTCTGTGGTGTTCCTGTCCCTGGCAGACTGAATATTGCATCCACAGTGACAGAAGAGTGAAACGAGCCGCATGTCGGAATGCCTGTAACTATACTCTTGTTGTTAAATGATAGGGCTTAAACTTAACCAGGTAGGGGCTCAACCCGGTTCCACACACAAATCCGAAAAACCGATAAAATCCGGTTAACCTGGCTTCCTCATTTCTGTCCGCATCTCTGGCAGGGTATTGCTGACTTGGTCATTCTTCGATTGTTCTTAGTGTTTGTAGGCCGTAGATTGGTCTCGTACATCAGTATGTGATGCATGGGAGTGGAATGACACTATTTGAACTGTGATATAAAGGTGGTGATGATGTTGTCAACTTTGGAATATGGCTTATCCCATTGGGAGGGTAATACCTGGAGTACCCATTACCTGCTTCAGTTACCCCAAACTGGTAACTTTTGGACCCTACCAAAAGACCAATCGCCTTGTTTGAACAGTCATATATTTCTGCCATACACGAGTGCTGATTTTGACATCGACAAACCGAGCAATTAAATTTTCAGACCTGCATAGAATTTTTGGATGATCTCAACATGCAAACGTATACAACCATGTGAACAGAAGGTTTAGGATTATTAGCTAGGACAGTTGGTAAAGCTTATTTGCTGTCAGAAGAGAGTTAACAGGTTATCATAGATACCATGGCGAGGAAAAGAACTTATTTTATGGTGTGAAGAGACGTTTCCGTGATCATTTCCACCACATGTATTCAGTATAAAGAAGAACTAGTTCTCATCGTAATGTAATAACAAGACCAAAAGGAGAGTATGGCAAAGGTTTAAAGTGGCAACGATTAAGTGGAGAGTCTTCCTCACTTGCTGCGTAGCCTCGGGCATTAGGTTGATCGTCAGTGGCTGATAATCAGCTCTCATGCTGTGTATCTTTCCCTGCACTTCTCACACCCATATCGAGTTGTTTGGCTGGCCAGGGCAAACTTTACGATCCGGGAACTGCGCGTCCGCGAAATCATGTGTGCACCTCTCAGTACGACGCTCGCCGCGCGGC
>JAOWAR010084434.1:0-19769 GCA_028571005.1 Clathrina lutea | reverse complement strand
AAAAAGGCAAAGAAAAATACAAGAGCAGCAGC
Source organism: Clathrina lutea (assembly GCA_028571005.1). Lineage (NCBI taxonomy): Eukaryota > Metazoa > Porifera > Calcarea > Clathrinida > Clathrinidae > Clathrina > Clathrina lutea. The sequence goes on along the minus strand of JAOWAR010084434.1, from coordinate 19,737 downwards.
ATATGGCCCTTTTCATCAGTCGATCACTGTCATCCTGACAAGCGGGAAGAGAGGCGACCTACAAGCTTTAGCTAGACATATCTAAAGCCTTCCTGTATCACCGGGGACCTAATGTGTGTGTGTGTGCCGTGTGTGTGTGTGTGTGTGTGTGTGTGTGTGTGTCATAATGAAAAAGAAAGGTGCCAGACGAACGGTGAGTGCGACACACGAAGAAAAGGAAAAAGCAAAGAAAAATACAAGAGCAGCAGCATATGCATACATATGGCCCTTTTCATCCGATCACTGTCATCCTGACAAGCAGAAGCGGCCTACCAAGCTTTATCTGATCTGCAGAGGCTTCCTGTTTCGGGACCTAATCGAGACAAGAGAAGTCTCTAAGGACTGTGACAGTGGGTCCCAGGGCCGTACACGGAGTGAAAGCACTCTCTCTCTCCTCTCTCCCTCTCCTTCCGGAGAGAACAAGAGTCACGCAACCACCACGGACCACGACTTGACTAACCGCCACGCCGCCCCCACTGTGGCACTGATGTAAACAAATAAACAAATAACCGCCACGCAAACACTCTGCACATGCACAGCTTGGGACACAATAAATAAATAAATAAATAAATAAATAAAATGAAATAAATAAAAAAGTGGGATATCCCCAAAACTGAGGGGAGGGGGTAGTACCCTCAAGCATATGTGGTGACATTATACTAGGCTAGGCTGATTCATATGAAAAATCGACCTCCGATGCAAATGTGACCTGGTAAAATAGCAGATCTACGCCTTGGCTATAGCTAACACAGCTGTACGTGAAGATCAGCCCTCTCACCCGCAGCCTAGTTTGCGGCAGGTTTTGCGCTTGCGCGGGATCCGATTCCTCCAACTATCATGTGAACAGCGTAAAATCATTCGCGGGAGAGACCGACTTGTTGCCGTGGAGAAAATGCCAATACTGTATTTCGAAAACCTCTTGGAAGCCAGGTTGCAGGTGCGCAAGCCGCAACCCCTTTCGGCCAGCCGGTTTATACAACACTGCAATGTACGTTAACGTTTACCATGGTTTACGCGCGAATGGCGCAGTTACCATGGTTACTCAAAGCATTATGCATCCCCAGCAGCCTGAATGTTCGACCGGCGACGGTCTAGAGTAATGTTTGTTACACGAAACTAAAGTCAGTAAAGAGAAAAGCCCACTGCACTGAGGTGATGCGGTGATGCATTGGTTGCGCAAATGTAAAAGTGCTGGCACCTTCCACGACGGCAATCATTGCGCGAACCCGATCGCAGCAGCGCGCTGTCTTATGTACACCATGCACCATGCATGGTACACAGCGGGGCCTTGCCCTGATCTGGCGCCGGCAAGCGTGACGACCTGTGACAAGTTTAGAGCGTGGCGCATGCGTCATAACGTGCTGCTGACCTCATCGATATAAAATGGCGGCGCGTCGATGCGCCTTGACTGCTCAGCAGCCCGCGGTCGTCGTGCAGTCTTTCCTCTACTGCTCCGCGCGCTGACGACGAAGTCCTGTTTGGAAACTTCTCATTTTTTATTGTTTTATGCGCTTTTCTTAAGCTCCCTGGCCTCCAGTAAGGCCCGTTAGATCAGAATTACTTGGGCGGCTGGAGTCAAATAGGCACGAAAATGCTTGTTACTCTGAAAACCCTCCAGCAAGAGACTTTTAAGATCGAAATTGATGAGTCGTCCAAGGTGCGCTTTTGTGATGCGAGCGCCATTGAAGGATTTCGAAATGATGGCTTTGACCGACGTGTTTCCCTTGTAGGTGAAGGAACTGAAGGCTAGAGTGGAGACTGAGAAGGGACCTGCGTTTCCTGCATCTGGCCAGAAGCTGATTTTCGCTGGTGGGTAGAAAATGGAAATCGTGAGCCGTCTGTAATGAGGTCGCTCTCTGTAACAGGCTTCTGCGTTGCTTCCCTCCGTAGGAAAGATCCTGCAGGATGATGCCCCGCTTAGCGAGTACAACATTACAGAGTCTACCTTCATCGTCGTTATGGTGACCAAGGTGGGTAGTTTTGCTCAGCGTGTATTGCCCCAAGAAGTTTGAAGACATAAAAAACGTGTTGCTGTTTCGTACGTGCAGTCGAAGGCAAAGCCGGCTGCTGCGTCTTCTGCTGCTGCTGCGGCCGCTGCGTCAGCACCCCCGGTATCCGCGACACCCACTCAGCCAGCGACGGTGCCAGCACCAAGTGCTCCCGCACCTACCACTGCTCCGTCTAGCGAGGTTGGTATAGCTGCTTTGGCTTGTTCGTGTTTGAGATTTTTTTTCCTTTTCAGTTTCTCTTTGGTGCGTTTTGTTGGTCATGTCTGATAAGCACCTGTGTCTACGCTGAAGGTGAATCGTTTTATCTCGTCAGGTGCATTTAGACCACCATTTGTACACGTTTGTGACATGCATGCGAATTCTTACTGAATGACTTCTGAAGTTAATCTGGACAATGCCAGCCCACAAAAGACACATTAGGCTGAGCTGACTTAGATCTAGAACTGAAATGAACATTACTTTAGCCTTAATGGACCGGTGAAACCCTGGGTGAACGGCTATCGAATATTCCTTCAAACATGGCAGGGTGAAACTTGAGCACTAGTGTCTTCATGTAAGACTTTATATCATCATTCTTGATAGCTGTGCTTTGTTTGGTCCGTGGCTCCTACCCATCGATGAATTGCAACCACAAGAGCATTGTGTTAAAATCACACAGTGTGAATGAAGTATTGTCAAAGTTTTTATGTTCCATCGTTATTCGCAGGCGCGTAGCAGTCCCGTTTTGGCTGGTCTGGCAAGATTTGAGTTGGTCCGGGTGAGGGGTACAGAAAATGGCAACATTTTGCAGTCAGAGCAAGGCCATGTCCCCCCCCTCCGCCAACAAAAAAAAATTAAAACTGCCTTGGAGTGGATTTTTGTGCGTTTCAAACACATTTTTGATGGCAACTGACGACTATCAAAAGGTCTGAATGTCAAAGACAAAGAGGATGACATTGAGAAGGGCATGATGTAATGGAGTGAAGGGCATGATGTAAGGGGTCGTCCGTAAATGCCGTATATTTTTTTTAATCCGTCCTCAGGATAGATTGGCAGAGACCCAACCACCCACCCCCCAATTCGTCCCAGAAAAATATGATGCATATTGGTCACTGATGTAGTGTCTTTCCACATAAAAGTCATACTGATACTGCACAAAAGTGCTGGAAAAACTCAGTGCCAAACTTGCAGTGCAACACGATGTAATACGGCAAACGTCAGCATCCGGCAGACAACTATAACTGAGCACCTCTAAAGGTCCTCTAGAGCCCGACAGTTCGAAGCCAATACTGTACATGAATGCTCATATGCATGGCTGTCATTGTTGTGGCATGCAGACTTCGGCGCTGCCAGCGTGTCCTGTAGGCTGTAGCGTACAAGGTACTCTGTGATGTGTACGCCGGCATTCTGCACGCCAAGCACAGGGGTGCAAGCAACTTGAAAACCGTTGCACGGTATGATGGTCGACTTTGCTACAGTAGCTGTGCATGAAGTTGACGGGCGAGCTTGCGCTAGTCTACGTCAAAGTCGGGTCGCTGCGCACCGCAGATTCCCACATGCACGTCATGGTGCTCGCTCGCCAGCTGTTTCGAAAGTGGAACCGCGTTTCGGAGTATACGTGAATTCGTATTTTTTCTAATCCTTCCCGAAGTTCAACCCACCCACCCATTTCCGTCCATTTCGCACCGGTTACTTTTCGCATGTTCCCAACTTCGACGGACTACTGTAGGCAGTGGTAAGTTTTGGCGCCGCGGAATTTTTCAGTCACCCGCAATTCTTTTTACACATTGAGCTCATGTGCGACATAAGCACTTAAATTAGTGGCGGACGAATTTTTGTGCGTGTACAATATTTCATTATTATTGTTTCAGACCATATTATGCTTTGCTGTCTTTACGTGCTTATAAAGAAATCCCCACTATTGAAGAAGAATTCGTCTTCTTTACATAACTTCTCAAGGACCTGTCAATACTCAAAAAGCTTGTTGAAGGTTCACGCATTTCAAGTGAATGGAAGGAAGGAGTTTTGACGATGTAATGACGACGTGCTAGGAGTTCTTGATGATGTAATGATGACATGCTAGGAGTTCTTGATGATGTAACGATGATGTGCTAGGAGTTCTTGATGATGTAATGATGACGTGCTAGGTGCTAATTGGTTTGAAAATGGAGCGCATTCCAGTTTTATCATGTGTCCGTATGTTGTTGTTTGTTATTGTGTCAAGATGGGCCGGCACCACTTTGTTGACAACAATGCCATGGACTTTGTGGTGCCAGTGACGGTGAAGTATGCTCGGAAGGGCATGCCACAACGTACGGAGCTGAGAAGAAAGTGGAACAGTTGTGATAGAGCCAGCTGCATGTAGTTTGCCCAATGCCACTATATTGGTGGCAGTCACTGACAAACAAAGTAAAAATGATATTTCTTACAATAATTATTACCTACAAATAGAAACAAAGTAATTGTTACCTATGAATAGAAACAAAGTAATTATTACCTACAAATAGAAACAAAGTAATTGTTACCTACAAATAGAAACAAAGTAATTATTACCTATAAATAGAAACAAAGTAATTGTTACCTACAAATAGAAACAAGGTACTCCTCTCTCCATTTATTTTTAGGTATATCGGCCTTTTTGTCTCAGCGTCGGTTGTTTAATAGTTATTACCAAATACACATGAGCACTGTTTTGCCGGCCATACGTGGAATCCGTTCACTTAAACGGTCTCTTTCGAGCTCTAGGAATTGCTTACTTCTTGTTGAATTTACGATAAGAGAGCTTGTCACTTGATGTGATCAAATCACTTAGGCATACTGGCAGTGTAAGTAGGTCAAAGGGGCTGTCAGAGTTGCCCAATAAAACAACTGCAGCAACAACAAAAGCAATGACAAAATCCATTTGAAAAAAGATTATGTTCTGAAGCATTCTGTTAACTTCCACGGACCTTCATTGCTTTGGGGTATATTTTGATACAACACTCTCGCTGGACAATGACTGCCTGGTGGCCAAGAACATCCGCTAGGTTTCCAAGAGTTGGAGAAGATCATAGCTCCCCATGACTTCAACAAGGCAGGTCAATAAAACATATGACGACGTTTCGGGAGCACTGTGGCTCCCTACCCCAGGTCAAAGCAGGCAGTTATGACAGTTACCACACTAGCTATATGCAATCGGACGTGCTACTACTTTCACTAAACTCACTAGGAAATTTGCACTAATATTCACACAATAAACACTTGGCACTAGTATTCGCACTAAAATCTTGGTAGTCCTTGTGATGATGCTGAATACCAGAGCTTGCTGATTTCAAGTCCCTTGTCCTTATTCATGAAACGTCGTCATATGGTTTGTTGACCTGTCTCGTTGAAGTCGTGAGGATGTCAATATTCGAGGGTCAAGAATTTTGTGGTTTGAAGATCATAGCTGTACTGCAGTGACTTTGATCGATCTAGTTCTGGAGTGCATGTCCATACAGCACTCTCGCTTAGGGGCTAATCTTCCTGGTCATTAAACACACCCCACAAGCTTTCCAAGAGTTGTAGCGACTTGGATGTCATCTGCAGGTGGTGATTCTCTTGGATCTGGAAAGTATGCTCAAACAGCCCCCTCGCTTGAAGATAATCTCCTTGGTGATCAAGCACACCTGCTAGAGTTGTAGCGACTTGGACGCTATCTAGGCATGTAGTGATTCTCTTGGATCTGGAGTGCACGCTCATACAGCTCTCTCGCTTGATGATAATCTCTCTGGTCATCAAGCACACCCGTTAGGTTCCTAAGAGTTGTAGCGACTTGGATGTGATCTTCGCTACAGTGATTCTCTTGGATCTTCAGTGCACGTTTGCACAGCACTCTCACTTGATGATAATCTCCCTGGTGATGCAGGCACAAGCCCTAGGCTTGCAAGAGGTGTTGCAACTTGGACATGATCTTGGCCATAGTGAGTGGATTTGCAGAGCATGTTTGTCGCTTGATGGTGATTACCCTGGTGAAGGAGCACAACTGCAAGGTTTCCTAGAGTTGTAGCAACTTGGACGTGATCTTGGCCATAGTCATTCGCTTGGATCTGAAGTGCACGCTCTTACATAGCTCTCGCTTGATGATAATCTCCTTGGCCATAAAGCACACCCGCTAGGTTTGCAAGAGTTGTGGTGACCTAATGAATGTGATCTTGGCTGAAATGATTCTCTTGGATCTGGAGCTGGTGCACCGTTCATACAGCGCTCTCACTTGATGATAATCTCCATGGTAACAGATAATGTCCATGGGGACGGAGCACAACCGCAAGGTTTCCTAGAGATGTAGCGGTTTGGACGTGATCTTGGCAGTAGTGGTTCTTATCAATCTTGAGAGGACGTTCGGCTCTCACTTGATCCTAATCTCCCAGGTTATCTCACACCTGCTAGGTTTGCAAGAGTTGTAGCTACTTGGACCTGAGCTTCACTGCAATGATTCTGTTGGATCTGCAGTGCACGTTTGTATAGCTCTCTTGCTTGATGATAATCTCCTTGATCATCCAGGAGACCTGCTTTGTTTGCAAGAGTGGCAGCGATTTAGACATAACCTTGGCCATAGTGATTCTCATAGTGATTCTCACAGTGATTCTCATAGTGATTCTCATAGTGATTCTCTTGGATGTGAAGTGAATGCTCATACAGTGCTCTTGCTAGATGATAAACTCCCTGCTGAGAGAGCACAACTGCTAGGTTTCCTAGAGTTGGATGTGATCTTGGCTATCATTCTCTTGGATCTGGAGTGTATATTCATCCACTGCTCTTGCTGAATTATAATCTCCCAGGTCATCGAGCACACCCGCCAGGTTTGCAAGAGTCACAGTAAATTCTCTTTGATCTGGAGTGCACGGTCATAGAGTTCTCTCGTTTGATGATATTTCCTTGGTCATCCAGCACACCTGCTAGGTTTACAAGAGTTGTAGTGACTTGGATCCGGATGAGATCTTGGCCATAGTCATTCTCTGGGATCCAAAGTGCACGTTTGTACAACGCTCTTGCTTCATGATAATCTCCCTGGTAATGCAGCCCAAGGCCTAGGTTTCCTAGAGCTGTAATGACTTGAACGTGATCTTGGCTGTAGTGATTCTCTTGGATTTGCCGCGCACGAGGATTTTGCAGAACTCCTTCCGTGTGAACTCATTATTTCATCAGCAGCCTTTATGCCAGCCATCCACTTTGTTGTGAAGGCTTGATAAGCACAAACAACTACTTGACAATACCGCATTGATTGTCAGGACCCATGTGTCATAGCTTTTTGCTCCAGACATTGTGTAGACTTGTCTTGCGATCCTTTCCAGCATGAGAGCATCCTTCTTCGTTGTTGGGAGCATCGAGCGGTGAAGTAAAACGGCCTAGATGATCGGGTGCATGAAAGCCATTGCCTCTTGTAAGTCAAGTCGTAACAGACCATGGTTGTCCAGTGTCAGGAGAGGCGTTTATTCTGAGAAAGTGTGCATGCTGTCACACAGAAGTGACAAGGGGACGGTGGGACAAGCCATATTTGCCATAATATACGCAAGGTCGCACACCTACGGCGACGCACAGATCAGGTCGAGCGCCATCAGTGCACCATGCCAGAGACCGTGGAAATGTGTTCTGGGTTCGACGATTGCTTCTCAAGATATTGTACTGAGCTAGGTTGAAAGCTTCCTGCTGTTGAGTGAAGTGCTCAAGGAGTTGTTTAATCAGGAGCTTCCTCGACAGCATATAGCCGAACATGTTTGTAGCCAGTGGAAGGTTGAACAGCAACAGCCTCTTCAACTGAAAAATGTCACCAGCTGGCATCTGAATAGGTTGTTGAAGGGCCATCCAATGTTCTGCATCTTCAATCTCAGGCCAGGCGTTGGCTCATTTTGCAGTCCTCTTGCCCCGACATCAAAGTTGCTTGTCTGTCGACTGGTCCTTACATCATTGTCATTCAGCTCTCTCCAGTCACATTCCGGCCATTGGTCCTCCATATCGCTCCATGGTCCTCATTGCCAACCGCCTCAAGCCTTGTCATGAATGGTCAAGAGTCACACCAGTCCCCGAGGAGCCCCTTCATGAGTCTCTGGTGTCAGTGCCCCCGATTATGCCTGCCCCCACCTCTGCTCTTGACTACATCCAAGATGACATGGACTGGCTGTATATGGCCAACACATCAGCAGGTGAATCGGGCAACCTGGAACTTTCACCTCGCTGTCGTCTTCGCATAACTGGCCACCAGCCGGGCTGGCTTTGAGATTTCGTCGTGAGCCGCGAGTGATTTTAGAGATTTCGTCACATGCCATGCCATGAGTGATTTTAGAGATATTGTAATAAGCCGCGAGTGATTTTTTACTGCCTGAGACAATCTTGTTTCTTTAGTTTTTGCATGTTTTCCATTGCCGGGCTTTTTTTTTCTCTTCATTCGCTTTTTGCATTCAGTTACTGCAAGTTGAAAGCTTCTCTTCCCGACAGGTTTTCTCCTTCGGGTTGGTTTTCAGAATTTTTAACTTGTTTTGGTTTCTTTGCGACACGTGGCTGTGTCTTTTACTGGCTGGGGATAATGTGATAGTGCCTCATTTCAGTGTTGCATACACAGATAGTATCATAGTTTGTCAGGTAGAGTTGTAGCCTCGTTTGAGCGGTGCCGTGTTAATTGTCTTTGTTGCTGGCCCTGCAACAAGTGAAAACTGCAACAAGTAGAAACTCAGGACATGGAGTAAGCTTGGTGTTGTTGGTTGTAATGAGCATGTGGTGACCCTGGGGTGTTAGGTATCATACAAACGTGATTCATTGATATCACATAATATGAACAGTGCAGAGATTTTGTTGAATAAGATCATGTTAACGTTTCACCAGAGAAGTTCTAGAGGTTGAATGCTAGAGAGGGAGTTTACCAGTTTAGAGAGGAAGAGTCTTAGGGTATGGAACAGATGTTATCAAATGACCGTAGGTCCAGTAGTTGATAGCTTTACTATTGTTCAAAGTTTCTTCACTCTGTGCAAGTGATGTGTGTTAGTGTGAATCGTGCATGCAACTGACGTAATGTTTGTCAGACGTAATTGGATTTGACCTCGGATTCGATGTTTGGATTCAAATCGATTCAAAAGAATATAAGGTGGATTCGAATAGTGAAGACAGAATCGGGCCATGGAGGTCCTGTGGATAACACACTGTTTGCGAGCCCCTGACTATACATCCAAACTGTAGGAGAGCTTTAATAAATATACAGCTTGCACAAGCCTGAACACTCGGGCTGGCAGATGATAAGTATTGAAGCCAGTGCAAAAACTACAGTTTCAGATATATGCTCAGTGAGTTTTTCTTGTTAACACAAGATCGGACGTCGACACAGCACACATGCATAAAATAATTTAGTGGTGTGGATTCAACAGTACAATTTATGCAAAAAAAGCTTGCATCACAAAAAATGTCTGAACCCTGAACGAGGTGCAGAGGACATTTGATGAAGGGAGGCAACGATCCACAAACGAAACACTGCATACCAGAGTGAAGAAAACGAACAACGAGAAAAACATGTTAAACATGCGAGTTACCTTCACAAGGTCCTTCAAATCACTTCAGAAAAAAACAATATAGAACTGTCCTTCTTCCATAGATTTTCCCCCTGTAGTATATTGCTTTTACTTCCTGTTGGTAAATTTGTTTCAATTGAGTTCTTTGGTAGATCAAGAGAGATAGAGAGAGGGGGGGGGGGGCAGACAGAGGCAGGGAGAGAAGGAGAGAAATGAGAGAGAGAGAGAGGAGGGGGAGGGAGGAGAGAGAGCAAGAGCCTGAGAGATAGAAAGATGACAAAGTGAGAGCATGACTTTGGATGTACACAATCAACTTCTTGACTGTTAAGTCTGCCTTAGTGATAAAATCGGCTTGAATTCTTGTTTCTGCAGTCACCTTATGTATGTACATAACAGCAGTTTCGGCTACACTGTGGTAGCCTTCGTCAGGTTGTAAAAGGAAGAATTTTCCAGATTCCTGGGCTATTTATGTCTGTGCTGTTCTGTGACTGACAGTTTGACTTGATTGAGAATGAAATCATAAAACGGATACAAATGATATGCTATCATTATTCGTACAAATTCTATCCCACTACATGTGTTTCCAAAACTTAGCACTTATGCTTGACCCTTGCTCGTCCATTCGTGAGAGATTTGGACGCCCTTGTCTCGGTTCAAAGCTGGTCGCTGAATGGCGATGTGAAGAGCTTCTTTCACCTTTCTTGCGAACCAGCGGCATTCCATGTCTAGAATCCTGACCTCAGACCACGCGATCCTGTGGTCTTCATGCCATACATGTTCCGCCACAGCAGACTGCTCGATCCTACCATGTTTGGTGCTACTTTCATGCTTTTTCCTCCGAGCAAAGCATTGATCGAGCCAACTCACCAATATATTTGGCTTCGCAGTCACTGCACGGTATCTCGTACACAATCCCTTTGCGTTTCCGCTCAAGAGGGACTTTTTCCTTTATACAGGTGCAAACCTGCCACTGCCAAGAATTAGCCTTAGCAACTGTAGGGATTCCTAATTTTGCCATCACCCTGCGTATTTTTTCACTGGTGTCAGCAACATATGGTATCACCACTGTTGTGTTGGGTTTGTCTCAGTCTAGCTTGGGTACTGAATTCCCATAATTCCCAGCCTTTCATCTCCGACAAAAGCTCTGGGATGTTTGCACGTAGCAGGTCATAAAGGTGCTGCTCTTCATGCTTCCTGCCCCCAACATCTGTCTGAGCATAGTGCAAGTCCATCCTATAAAATAAAGCAATGACAACCGGGCCGCTCTTTTCAATGACAACCGCTCTTTTCGCACTTTCTGGATGATGGGACTTAAATTAAATAAAAAGAAACCTTAGGCCAACTGTCACGGACTTATGGGCCGGGGTTAAACGCCCACTTTTGCCTATTTTTTCTTCTTCTTCCCTCCTCTCGGAGAATATCTCATCTATCTTAAGAAGAAACACCGTGCCTTTCCTTCGCGGTTTTACACGAAAATCTTGCTAAGGATGATGACTTTTGCCGATTCCCCTTGTGATAAGAGCAAGAAATTTGCGGTGCAACTTGTATTCAGAGCCTGTCCACAAAGTCCGTAGCCGATGGCCTAAGGAGAATTCTGTTGGTGTGCGTTTTCTTTCCATACACACCTGTGAGGATTTTCTTGTTGTCAACCCTCACATTGACATCTAAGAAAGGCACAGCACTATCTTTCTCCTCCTCACAAGTGAACATCCTGCTCATTCAGGTGCTCTAGAAACAAGGTCACGTGTCTGGATTCAATTATGGACAAGACATCAACATTTTCCATGTATCTTCTCCACACCTGCATGGGACCAATGAGATGCAGATGCACGGGCTTCGTCCTCAAAATGCTCCCTGAAAATGCTCGCAGCTCACCGCCGAACCCATAGCCACACCATCTTTCAACAAGTCAGGTAGAACTCATCGTTGAAGATGAAGTACGTTGATTTTAAACAAAACCTGAAGAGTTCGATCAAGTCTTCCACTTCCAACGGAAATCTCTCTTTTAGGGTAACATGCTGTGCTAATTTTGTCCGCACAGCATCCCAAACCCGGTCAATCGGTAGACTGGTATAGAGCGCAGTCACGTCATAACTGACCATTATTTCACCCTCGTTGACTCAGCTCCACTTCTCTGACCATCTCCACGAATTCTTTACTGTTTCTCACAGTGAAATCATTCTTTCCAGTGAGTGGAGACAAGATTCGTGCAAGGTACTTGCTAGCGTTGTACGTAGCCGAGCCAACAGCAGAGATCCCTGGTTGAAGGGGCTCACCGGCTTTGTGGATCTTTACTCTGCCGTAGAAACGTGGTAGCTGGTTAGAGGACGAACGCAGGAGATCATACAGTGGCCTTTTAATTTTGTGGGATTGCGCAGAATTTTGTTGATGCCCTCCTCTACTCTTCTCGTGGGGTCAAAGTTGACCTTTTCGAATCATTCTCAATAATTCTGGTTGCTTTCTCTAAAATAATCCTTCTTATTAACAACCACTGTGGCATTTCCTTTGTCCGCTGGAGCAATCACTATGTTTTCATTGTTCCTAAGAGTTTTCAGTGCCCGGCTCTCCTCACTCGTGACATTTCTGGCAGGCTTCACCGCTTTGCTGAGTATTGTCTCGATTTTTGCTCGACTAACCTCAGCCAACGCCGATCCTGCGCAAAGCCGGCTCGACTGCTGCAACAATGTCTGTTGTTGGAACTTGGCGCGGAGAAGGTGCGAAATTCAGTCCTTTCTCTAAAACGTTCTTCTCCGAGGAAGAAAGCTCGTAGTCTGACAAATTAACCACCCATTTTTCTCTAGACACAGAAGAAACTGCGATGGTGTGTTCTTTGATTTTGGCTCCGTCTTTTTCTTTCGCCAGCGCATCAATTTTACTTTGTTGCGTTTTGCGAGTTCGAAGAAAAGACTATACACACTTGTGGGAATATATATCACACAAATTAACAACGACGAACGAAAGTGACACAATCTATTTGACCAGATTTAACACCCGTCCTGAATCCTTCTGAGCACAAATCTCGGGCGCCTTTGATCGAATAAAGAGCGTGCTGAGGATGTCAAGGTGTCGCCGGTATCTAGCGCTGGAAAGTACCTTGAATCTGTCTGACTCGTCAAGACCGTCTGGGCTGAGTTTGACGTGTCAAGTAACTGCCGAGTGTGTCCAGATCTTTGAGGAACAGCTTAGATGGAAGGTGTTGTTTTATTCTCACGTTCAAGCTCTGAGTCTTCTTACCTACATACGTGCGCGCACAGAAACATGTAAATTCATATCTGAACACATGTACAGCTTTGAGAGGTTGCAGGCAAGACGTCTTTAGCTCGTCCAGAGAAAGCTTTGGTGGTGGTGAAGACTACCTTCAGCTCGACCTCAGGAAATTCCCTGTGGATAGTGTTTCGGATCTCTTTCATGAAGTCGTTGCTGCCGGTCACGATCCAAGGGAGGCAAAGAAAGAAGGCCGGGATTTCTTCTTCTCGTCGTCGTGGTCATCTTTGGTGTTTTTATTGACATTGATGGTGGTTGTCAATACTGTTTGCATTACTCCGCGATCAACAACGTGAGAAGGGTAGCCATTGTCTTGAAAGAAAATATATGAAGAATTTTCAATGAAGGGACTTGTTCATCATCATCATCATCATCATCATCATCATCATCATCATCAACTTCACTGTATGTTCTTCGAGATGCCTACTTGGGTGGCAAATTGTCCATTTGCAAGACCGTGGTGATCAGGTGATATCATGAATAATCCCACACACGCAAAGCCCATGTGTTGTTTTCAAACAAGAGTTTGGCTCTTTGAGTCTGATTTTGCAGAAATGCAATGGAGGCTCTGCACATTGCCAGAAAGAAGCCGGCTTAAGGAGCTGGCTTATCCGAATTTTGTCGGAAAGGCCATTGAAACGTACAACTTTCTGGCTTTGATTGCCAAATTTCTCAACGGACAGTCGATGTAGGAACCCATAAGAAACTAGTGTCAAAGCAACTTCTTGCCTGTCAATATAACTGAGCTGATTTTTAGAACATGCTCAGGAAGGCTGGCTCAGTTCAGCCAAAATGTGTCATTTAAACTTTTTAAAACTGAGCTCTGACCTTGAAAGAGATTTTGTTTTTTGTAGAGATTTTGTTTTTGTCTATTTTGAGCAAAAAAGGCCGGAAAACTCATGAAAATTTGAGTTCTCACTGCTAGTTTTCAATGAACAGATCAGTCTTCCGCTTACTGTGGACACAGGTAAGTTAAATATGTTATCTTCAAGCTGATTGTCATTTCAGTTTGGCCTTTATATTTTTTTGAGCGTCAAGCAATGACTGACCTCTAACATGGATCAGTTGCGTTTTATTCTAGTCTTTCTTCACAATGCAAGGATCGTCTACTTCAGGTCAGCCGCAAAGGAATCCAGTGTGCTATCGGTTGGACCACCGCCTTGGGCTCCTGCCTCACCAATCCTTGTGTCCCTTGGCCTAGTTTCTATCTCTCAACGTATCGATTTAAAGCTATTTCTTTTCACGTTTCGGAGCGTGCATTCTATTGCCAGCCCACTGCTTTGCAACTAATCTCTGCATAGAAACCCTTAAAACAGTAAAAGTCTCAAGACCTGCAGTCAACTTCATACTCATCGTCTTCCTCCTGTTCTGGCACAGCTTTTCACAAGCCCGGCTTCTGATCTAAAGGCTATGGAACAATCACTTGTGAACTTCACCTCACCTCGTGCTTCCTTTTCTCTCTTTCACTGTAATCTAATCTAATCAAATAATTATATTCATGATATTGGGCACCCTGTAAGTTGGCCATAGAGCCTGTTTCCCCTAAAAACTCCAGAAAATTGAACATGTTGAAAATGAAGAAAAAAATACTGCAGCGTAAATCTCAACGCACCGAGGCCGCTTGCCTTCGTCACGAATGACGTCACAAATTCAAACTCCGGGGCGCGCAAGCAGTTCGTGTGCCTAGCTTGGCTGCGTAGATGTAGATCTACGTTTCGAAAACTTCGCGAACCTATCGGTACTCGTAGACTACACCGCACCGTGCCATGATTTTGCTGGGTCAATTTTCCTTTCGTTTCAAGTGACGTGCTCACGACGGGTCGAGGGAGTTTGTCTTTATTCGCGCTTACTAGGAAAGCTGGTAACTGGTGTGCACCTTCCACTGTGCAAATACCTAGGCTGGTATGCCACTGCTATACCCTCCTACCCGGTAGCGCAGCGCGCAGCCGAAAAGAACACGGCGAGGGAGCGCTCGTGCCAGAGCAGGCCGGGAGGTGTGTTGGAGTAAGGATCGCCGTCGCCGAGTCGTCACCGGCGCGGATGTCGGGCAAACAAAATCGTAGCCTGACGCCGTAGAAATCGTCCTGGGCCTTACGCGCGTGCTTGCAGGGATGGCGAACGTGTTCACGTCGGTCCAGTACCGGTTCAACGGCGAGGATCACGTTGTCACTATCCGAACAGTCGAAGGACGGTCGTTGGTCGTCGATGTCGAGCTCGTGTCTACGGCCGAGCAGTGGACGGGCGAGTTTGATCGGCAGGGTAAGTTGGCAGCTTTAGTAATACGTGAATGCACACGATGGAACGGCCTCCCATGCAGCACGCAACGCACGCTATACGTATGCTCAGACTGATCCACTAAACAACGCCAAGGAAAATAGTTACGATTTTCATGACAAGTTTGAAAATAAATTGATATTCACCAAATCTTCTAATATCTTAATCATACATGGACATCTCTTTTTGTTAATCATTTTCCACTTTGGTCATGATCAAGCTTTTCTTCGTGAAGCCTCTTTCTTTTACTCTGCAAGTTTTGCCTCATACCGGCTTGAGGCATTAGCCCATAATTATTATCATTAAATATGTACATCATCCTTAGCAAAAAAAACCATGAACAGGGAGCAAACTTGACTCTTATAGCAAGCTCTTAGCAAACGCCAGAAAGTTTCTCTCATCCTCCGTCATGCAAATGTGTGGTCCTCTGTGCCTGGTTCAATCAAAAGCGTCGCATCATGCGTCGGCAAAGGTTGTGGGATTGGTGGATACGCCATCGATATCCACAGTGTCCATTTTTATGATCACAAGGAGTGCTTTCTTTTCTCAAAACAAAAAAAAGGAGAAAGAAAATATGATCTGCTTGACCAGACAACGGTACTAATGCAGAAGTAGGCATATAGAATACTCTGCTTTTTATGGACTGTTTTTGATCTTTTGGGAATTTTACCCTCAAATTTGATTTGTCCGCAGGAATTGAAGATTTAACTGAAAAAGTTGGTAACTTCAAACGCTTTCCAGTATTTGTGGACATGCTACAATCAGCACTGGAGAAGGTAAAGCCTTTTTTTTTTTAATTCTTCTTTCTTCATTGGCCATCTTTGTTTCAGTCCACTCTCTACTAATGATCTATCTCAAACTGCATGTATTTGTTGTATCTGGCTTATTCCTCTCTCTCTCTCTCTCTCTATCTCTCTCTCTCTCTATCTCTATCTCTCTCTCTCTCTATCTCTCTCTCTCTCTCTCTCTCTCTCTCTTTCTCTTTCTCTGTCTGTTTCTCTTTCCTTCCCTCCCCTTAAAATTGTCTCAGGCTTATTTTCATCATTCTTCATCCATCCATTGGAATCATTTCATTTGTATTTCATGATAAACACTGGTCTCAACCACAATTTGTGCAAAATGGAAGTGTTTCTCTGTCTGGGCTGTGTGTATGACTTGCCTGGTATTGTGTTTTACTCAGGCAAGTGAGACGGTAAGTATCGATCTGATGACCTTTGCGGACTTGGAGCGCATGCGGCAGCAGAAAGGGCGGAAGCAGCCAGCCTCCATTGCAGGCAGATCTCCTCTTCGAGGAAGTGGTCCCGCTACTACAAACAAGCGCTATCTTATCCTCACATACAACGTAGAGTTTGGGCTGTGAGTAAGAAATGGCACTTTTAATTTTTTGAGGAAAGAAGGTGACAGGAGTTAAAGATTGTAACACGAAGCCACCTGGTGTGTGTTTGCTTTCCTCTTCCGGCTTCTTGGTTTGAGGCATACTCCCAAATTCGTCAGGCTGATGGATGTGAAAAGCAAATCAATCGGGACGAAAGGAAAGGAGATTGGCAGCTAATGTTCGAACAGATGAAGAGACCAGTTGATGGTTGGCATTCATGGCTAGGAATGGCGATGAACTAGGTTTCTTCAAAAGAATTATGAAGAAGAGAATGGAGAGGATGGCTGCCATGAAGGAAATCACCGCCCTTCTCCAAAAGGAAGCCTATGATAAAATGTTAACGGTGTGGCAGTGCGACAACAAATGGAAGAGCTTATGGGCTCGATACAGCAGCATGGAAGAATACGACAGCAAGCGCTTTCTCGATATCTAGCCAGGCTGTCAACCGGAGTTTGCGCCAGCTCGTGTCGCCTACCATCTTCACCATGCCAAACTACCCGGCCTAGTTTCCGACCCATCTCAGAACTCAGTTTGATTTCAGACAAATCATAAATGTCAAGCAAATCAAAATTCAACGAAATCATCTTTTTTGAAATGCACCTACTGACATAGCACTGACATCATGAGGCACGAGGCTTGCTGTAGCCTGCGATGTTCCTCCCTTGGAAGCACTAAACAGATGGTTGTGGAGTATTGGGGTCCACATATCTTACAAAGAATGAGTTCCTTTGTATCTTGGGTTGAGAATCATGTATTTAGTTTAAAATTGCATATCTTTCTAGGTCATCAAACTGGTCAAAACCTAATAGTGGTATTCCACATTCAATGGCCAATCCCAGCCTTCATCACAACAGTTCAGTGTACTCCACTTTCTGTCAAACAGTTGCTACAATTTGTAGAATAAAATAGGATAAAAATGAGCACAAACATGACTTTCGTCAAACGTTTTCACTGTCGGCTCTGAGGCTTCTGTGAGAGCTTAGAATTTGGAATGTCTTGTGCTGAGTGGGGTTTTCACCCATTGTTCAAGGATTTTTCCATCTACGTGTATGTATTACTGTTGGAGATTTCCAAATCATCAGCCTAATGTTCTCTCTCCCTCTTCTCTGTCAATTCTTCTTTGAAATTGTTCGTGGTAGCACGCAGTACCCATTAAGGCTGCAGTACCAGGGAAAGCTGGATCCCATTCATCTACTGCTAACAGTCCGCCAACTCCAAGCTCAATTAGACTCGCAAGGAAAACCGGTAATCTGCATAGAGAGGACTCGCCCTGTCTGCACTTCAAGTTTTTGTGTAGAAGCACATCATTCACCAAATTGTGGCATTTTATGGCCTTTGCTGTGAAAAAGTATGCCGATTTTGTTTTTGTTTCCTTTTCAACTCAAAGTAACATGCACAATTTCTAGAAAGTTCGTTAACAGAAATAAATCGGTGAAAGAATATTTACCATAATGCACATCTTTCAACATACCTCTTTATGGCCACGCAACCATTTACTCGCCCGATATGTAAGGTCTGGGTTGATTTGATTTCAGGTCCATCGCTCGAAAGATGTGGAGCTGAGTCGGCTTCGAAAAGAGTACGTATATGCATGTAATTACGTACCTGTGCACAGCAGCATATGAATGCATGCAGCTGCATGTGCATAAGAACAGGATAGATCGATTGATAGAGAGATTGATAGAGAGAGAGAGAGAGAGAGAGAGAGAGAGAGAGGAAAGGAGGGAGGGAGGGATCCAAAGAAGCTTGTGTATTATAATTGTGCGAGCTGGCACAGGTTGAATATTGTAACTTTTGATATACATAGGCCAATTACTTGGGTTGAACTTTAGTGTAGAGAGTGGTGGTCCTCGCATTGAATGCTGTGACAGTAAAAAAAGTTCCTAACGATCACTTAAAGGCTGTGAATAACTTCAAGTACCATGAAAATGATGAATCTGCAACTCGGCCAAGTGGAGAATTTAAACCATAGAAACTTAGATGTAACCATAGAAACTTAGATGTAACCATAGAAACTTAGACGTAACCATAGAAACTTAGACGTAACCATAGAAACTTAGACGTAATGAAGCCACCTGCGCTTTTCTAGGCCAACCTCCCCAACTTCTGGGCTTGGATTTATGTGCCCTTCTTTTTTTTTTTTTTTTTTCATTTACCGGCCAAACCCCGCTTCTCTTGACGTGATGGCGTAGTAGATAGTAAGGCGACTCTCGTCCACTAGGTGATTTAGTGCCACAGGTTCATGTCCCGGTCTTGGCATAGAGTATGAGCTTCATTAAATTTCTTTGATCAATTTATTTCCTCCGTGTGATAACATCTCTTTCCAATCGGCAGACCATGCTAGCTCGGTTTTGAACGTTTCTTTCACGGGCCTGTCAGTTCGAGTCATGTTGTACGTCCTAACCGCCGGGTGTTCCCTCGCTACTACCATCTTCCAAACTGCGGACTCCCATGTGGACGAGATAGCCTGACCTTGAAACTGCACCATTGCCCATCCTTTTTAAGGATGATGTAATGGCATAGCGCATAGTAAGGCAACTCTCGTCTACTAGGCGGTTTAGTGTTGCAGGTTTGAGTCCCGGTCTCAGCACGGAGTATGAGCTTCATCAAATTTTCTTAGATCTATTTATTTCCTCCGTGCGGTCACAGCTGTTCTTTCCAAAAAATATGATTCCAGAAATGGCCCAGAAGTTGGGACAGGTTTGCATAAGCTATCCAAAATGCCGTAAACTTCCGTTCTTGAGTTCGTTTTAAAGTGGAAATTCAGACATTTGCCGTAATTCTATTCGGATCGAGTCAAACATATTTTCGGGGCGTTCTTACAAACGGGTTGTGAAAGCTTGCAGGCAGTGATCGACAGGCGCGCACCAAGATCTGCCGATCAAACCACTGAACTTGATCGCACAACCTTTGTGACGTCACACTGTGTCCTCCAAGGTCCGCCTCGACCTCATTTTGTGCAGGAAAGATAGAGAAGCCAATAGCGTGTGTCACAAACCAAGCTGGCGCTCAAGAGATAGAGAATGGACGGAAGAAGAGAGCCAGCTCCGCTCGTGGTTGATTTGAGTGAATCATTTTGAAATTACAGCGATTGTGATGAAAAGCTTGCGACAAAAGAATTCTGTTCATTAGAGAAAATTTTGGTCGTACTTAAAGGGACACTGCGACGCTTTGCCAAGATGGCGGATCTTGACTTTTTAATCCAGGATTGTGTCGTCATCACTGACGTGTCGGCTACGTGACAGGCAATTGGCGCCAATTTCCTATCGACGCGCTCGCGCGC
>JAOWAR010084323.1:0-12480 GCA_028571005.1 Clathrina lutea | reverse complement strand
GAACCACACTGGCCATGCAGTAAACACAGCAGCAAGCGGCCACAAGCCCAGCAAAGCTCTTGCCTATTGTCAGGGACTGGGTAAACCGCACAGTCGGGTGTGTATGTGTGTGTCATTATGAAAAAGAAATGTGTGTGTGTGTGTCAAAAATGGCAGCCTCTCCTCAGTACTCAGCCCTGGACAGCTGTTTCTCCCTTGTTAGGCGTCATCAGCAAGGTATAGAACATGACCGGAGAGGCTGCACGTCCGAACACCTTATAGCAAAGTGCCCAGTGCCACACTTGTAGGTCGCAAGCCAACATGATAACCACACGAGCCCGTGAAGTAACCATAGCAACAAGCATAAAAAAATGTCAAGTTGACTATGAGAACCACACTGGCCATGCAGTAAACACAGCAGCAAGCGGCCACAACTTGAGCCCAGCAAAGTTCTTGCCTATTGTCAGGGACCGGGTAAACCGCACAGTCGACGTGACTAGAAGAACCTCGTGTGTCAGGCTCTCAGCTATTCACTCAACCCTGGACAGCTGTTTCTGCCTTGTTAGGCATCATCAGCAAGGCATAGAGTATGACCAGAGAAACTGCACGCCTGAACACTTTATGGTAAAGCGCCCAGTGCCACACTTGTGGGTCGCAAGCCAACATGAGAACGACACCAGCCTGTGAAGCAACCAAGGCAACCAGCATAAAAAATGTCAAGTTACCATGAGAAACCATACCGGCCATGCAGCAAACATGGCAGCAAGCGGCCACAAGCCCAGCAAAGCTCTTGCCTATTGTCAGGGACCAGGTAAACCACACAGTCCAACTGACTACAAGAACCCCGTGTGTCAAAAAAAGATCCAACATTCATCTAGGACGAAAACATTGACATAACTTGAAGAATCAGCAGGCCGTAGAATTCACGACGTTTTGCCCTGGGGCTTCGTCAGGTCAGCTGATGAAGCCCCAGGGCGAAACGTCGTAAATTCTACTGCCTGCTGTTCTTCCAGTTATACCCACCGACAGCATTCGATAGCAAACACGGAAGGCTCCTGTGCCATTGCATCGCTAAGCTTTGAAGGGGCTTCCCCTTGTACATTTGCATACATGTCACAATATAAACTCGCCCGCCAGCCCGATTTTTACAGATTATTAGCAAGTGATTTATTTCACTTATCTTCGAGAAACGTACGTGCACTGTTTCAACTGCGTCATAGTTGTAGAATCCGATCCTGGAAACTGAACCAGGGGCTGAGATAGAACCATTTTAATGCGACAGGAACCGAAGGTACTTTTGCTTTCTGGATTGTCAGACTCCGATCAAGCTTCCTTCATAATCAATCTGGAGAAATGGTTTGGATCCGAGTTCACCATGGTTGCTAGGTGTGGTTGTCTTGGAATCCTTTAAGCCTGGAATTTGTTCTAAGCTGATAACAGTTTCACATGACATTTGGGGTCTTGAAAATAAAATGCCAAAAGTCCAACAACAAAGAAAACAAAGAAAGCAGACAGCAATTTTCTACATGTGCTATGCATAGTCATGTTGAGGCCTGATCGCGGTTGTATATGATACAACGAGGTGCACCTTAGACATGTGTTTGTACGTGCATGTCAGCTTATTACAGTTCTACAGCCTGTGTACTACCAATTGTGATAACTGCGAAGGCATACAATGGTAGTTTTCCCAGTGATGTCCGAAGTCAATTATTTGGTTTTCTTGGTCGGCAGAGCTGCTTCTTCACTTCCGCCTTCAGCTCTTCCGGGTTTGCCACCTACATTAGAGTGGTCATGCTCGGGTTGAAGAGGTGTTTCTTCTTCATCGTCGGTGTCAAAATTTGATGTGTTATGGTTGACTTCAGTCCCTTCGCAGGAATGCGGGTCCTCGTCAAAATCCACCATGTAGACACCGTCGGTTTGTAACTGAGACTCAACGAGACGCCCATCTCGTCTCAGTTTCTCAATCTGAAGAGACGTAGCCTTCGAGTTGCTTCGAAGAAATTCTTGGAAGGAGCCGGCAGTTTCCTTGCGCTCATGAAAACGACTCGTCAGACTGTCCCCGGAGAGCGAGGTTGTGTGACAGAATGTGGCGAAGTGCTCGCAGTTCCAAGACTCCAGACAGTACTTCCCGAATGCCTTAGGGTTTTGTGCAAACCAGTACGCGACTTCAGCCGCTTTACTTCGGTTTCCGTCAACAGGCCTCAGCGGAGTTGGGCTGTCAATGGTGGTATAAACACTGGAGGACTGATAGACGTAAATGTTTCTTGGATGCCACTGGCGTGTAAACATTCGAGCGGTGACCATCTGGATCATCGGCTTAAAGATCCCATTCAGTATCTTGGTGGCCATGGTACCAGAGAAGATCTTCACAACACGCCGGCGAATTGACCTGCTTACACCAACCTCATCACCTCCCATGGGAGTTGGTACTGCCTCCCTGCGATTATCTTTAGGCGCAAACTCAATAAACAGCGGATCGCGGTCTTTTCTGGGCCTGTAGACAATTCCTGAAATTGACCAACCAAATGAGATGATGTCAGAGAAAATGGATCACTTTAGAGATCTGCTACATTCCCAAGACACCAGGTGGTTTCAGCCTTTTGTAAACTTGAGCGTGATGATTTTCCCCATGGTTTGATCTACTTCTAGGCTTCGTCCAAGAATTGAAACGTGAAATGGACAGAAAGATGCTTTTATCAGAATTTCTTGCCTTATTAGGTGTCGATTTCCTTTCATGTAATTCGTCCCTGTGGGAGACGATGTTCCACATTTTCTCGCTGAAAAGTAGGCAAGGTATGAAGTTTCTGTATTGGCGTTTTCTTACCAACGCTAAGCTAGTAAGTTGGAGAAATTTTCACTTTCGCCCGATTATTTGAAGCGGTACGCTGCTCAGGTGGGATTTTCAAACTCCGCTTTCTCGAACCTGGTTCTCCCAAGTTCAGTTCAAAATGCCTCAGCCGTTTCATCCGTCAGAACGACTTCAATTTTGCGAGACAACTTCCATAATGATGGGCCTAAGTAAGAATATTTTTAAGAGTCATTTCTCTTTCTTTCTCATGGATTCCAGTCTTCAACGAAGAAAACCGATGTATGCCAGAATATAGTCTGTTTCTCTCATGTAGTAAGCAGCTATTACACTTTACAGCGAGCACCCAGCCTAAAGAGGTAACCCTACAACTTTTGATCTGCCATCTATCTTTTCATTATAACTCAGATAAATGAACAGATACCAGGATGTGATTTTCAGCATCAACTCACAGGATAAAGTCTCAGTTACATTGCATAACTCTAGAAATGCGTGTCGAGCATATATCGCCACACAAACAGTAAGCCGGGGCACAACTACACTCGAACTGACCTTCCATTCGGGATAACTCTGTTTTCTGGCACTGCCACTGAGCCCGAAACATACTAATATCTTAGTTTACGAAATGATGAAAATCCATTTCTTGGGAAAAATAACTTTCTCTTGAAAATACACACGTCTCACACAATCACCAACATCAGTGTTTCAATAGTACCATCAACTTTCGCAATCTCAGTTTGCATCTTGCCTCATAAATTATTATTCAGTCTAATAAGATATAGAGGAAGGCTGTGGTGGGGACCTCGTCCACTATTACTAAAAAATATTCTTTGCAATGTACCAAGTTGACTTTCATCAGTAAACTTTATAATTTCAAAAAATCCAGAGAGTCCACCGGACCATGTAGATGCTCATAGGCATTGGACCACGTGTAGACTTAGTACTGCAAAGTCCTCCAAGCTCTCCAAACTGAGCAAGGGAAAACAAAGCGTGCATGCAACAATGCGCCCAGCTGTTTTATCCCAGCACTCAAAGACAACCTCACCATGATGGAAGTAGAAACACTTCCCCGGCCCCTCTCCGAAGTGGTATCGTCGAGCCATCACTTGTTGACCATGTTCCAACGCCGCAATGGGTATTTTGACAATGTCTGTGGTGGCTGTTGCCATGGCGAGATCGGCCTGCAGCTGGAGATCAAGATCAGATATTTCTTTGCATGTCCATGACAGCAGAAATTGACGGCTATCCTGTCTTGTAACTTTGTAGCCAGTTAGCAATTTACATGAAGTAAACTAAACCAATCGGATTTTTTCAGGAAGGGAACGAGGAATCAGCTAAGAGGGGAGTAGGGCTTTCCCAATTATTCTCAAAGCAACGCTTTAAAATGTGGCAATTTCTGCTCAATATTGTGCTCTTCAAGTTCGCAGGAAATTTTGCATTTTAGGAAGAACAATCTGCTCATGTCTGCTTGAAACTCTGCTTATTTCTACTTGTCCAAGTCCCATGGTCATTTTCCAACAATGAATGAGACACCTTTTTTTTATTTCAACGTCTCCTCCCATTGCTTAGAAAACTCAGTGGCGCCTTTACTACGACATGCTTGCATAACTAGCGCCTTTTCCCGGCTACTAGTCGCGCGGTTGTTATATCAGCGTAGGCCATTCCTTTTCAATTGTGTGTACCCAGCACGACGGGCGTGGCGCGCACTTCCGTCACGAAGGAGACTCTAACTGCCTAAAACACGTTGAGAAGGAATCAAGTTAAGATTTTATCATGCTACCTTCTGGCCCAGAACAAAGGCTCCCCAGCGACGGCGTTTGCGAAGGTGATGCCTCGGATTCCCGGGCTCAAGAATACATGATTTTGCCCCTCCAACACCTCGCCCTACCTTTGCTCTTTTTTTTTTTCTTCTTTGAGAAGTTACACTCTTGTTCGAAACTTATGCTCGTTTTGAGGGAGGATTATGATGAATTTTCTGCCAGTTAAATGGGAACGGTCTGGGGATGGGAGGAGACAGGAGCACCTCATGGAGGTGTTTTCCCTAGGAGGTGTTTTCAAAGTACACCTCAGGTTGGAAACGGCGCGTTTTCTTGATGTTGGGACCCTTGAAAAACTGACTGGCCTGAAAGTAGACCAGTTAGGACAAAGAGGTGGTTTTCCTGAAGAGAGTGGCAATGGAGGAAAAGAAAAGAAAAGATCATCAGAAATCAGACTAGCGAGGAAAAGTGTGTTTTTTCTGAAGTGAGTGGCAATTGAGTAAAGCAAAAAAAAGTCAGGAGAAAGCAGAGGAGTGAGGAAAAAAAGTCAGCGAAGAGATGATCAGTTAGGAAAAGGAGGTGTCTTCCCAACTTTGCTGCCAGTTGGCAAAATTAGGTGTTTTCCCGTCTTTGCTACGAGGGCCGAAGAGAACAGAGAACTCAAGACAAAGAACTAAGCGTCCATCTATAACTACAATGGGCATGCGCATGTTGCTAGGTTACAGCACTACAAGGTGCTACTATACCGTAGCATCATTATCGGAACAAAGAGAGCTTTCCTTGACGGACGAAAACTTGAACTGGCGGTAGACGCCAGCGATGTCTGGTGCGACTGTACTATTGAGATACAAGACATATTTCTCAACGTCGGCAGCAGCCAATGCTGCACAATTAAAAAATGCAGCGCGTTATCTCGGCGAACTTCATCTTGTGTTCCCGCTTCAGACGCGTATGCGAAAGAACACCGTTGTTCTTGCTGTGAAAACACCACCGCCGGCGCTGCTGACATATGGCATCGCTTCGCGGTGGAACAAACTTCCTCTGCGCCTACTTGAAGTGACACGGCGTCACGTTCACGGTTGTGAGACAATGGCAGGAACAATACGAGCACGACGTTGCTGACTTCTCCCCGCGAAACTGAAGCCACGAGCATCTACTGTTCCCGCTTTCCTAAAAAGGGACCACTCGTTTTCTTTTCTGTGGTGGCTCCATCTTGCCAAGACCAGAAATCAAACTGAGTTTAGCGGTGGAGAAAAGACGCACTGCAGCCTTTCTTATAGGTTCTGATCAAAATCCGTGCCTTACTTTCGTGACTGGAACTGACATACTGCACACTGTACACCTTTGCCGTTATGTTTTTCTGGGAAAAACCTTCAACCAGTCCCGAAGTGGGGATGAACCGGTTGAAGAATAATAATTGCTCTGCCTTCCACCTCACACCTTTCTACGGTGCTCGCCATGATGATGTCATGCTCGCCTTTCCAAATGCATGCTTCGTTCCGAGAAGTACATAGCTCCGCAAGAGATCTGCATTATCCTCCCTCGTCCTTCTTAAGGCTCGCGTGGATCTGTGGGGAAGAACGCTGGTGCCTGGCGCTACGGGCTTGCCAGCTTGCGCCGGTACAGGGAGGTCCCCAATTTGTTCCTTCACGTGATCATACCAAAGTCGAAAACATCTGATCAAGGACTGAAAAAGCAAGAAACCAAAATAGCAGTCGGAAGTCGTTTGACATGGTCTAAAGAAAAGCACAAAAGTATTTGCCATCTTTTCTTTAAACCTCAAAACACGTTACAATTCGGCCGCCAGCAGCGACCAAGACTCCGGCGCCCAGACTTCCTGGACAGGCATTTTAGCATTTTATCAGCTCAGAAGATCACCACATCTGGACATCACACAACCACCCAGAAGTCATGCGATTGTCCTTACTGCTTTTCGTGACTACAATTTTGAAATAGTCCTTGAAGAAGTGCACAAGTGACAATCTCTGTAAATCCGCTGAGTCTTGTCGACCTCCCACAGAGTGTTGTGACAATCTCCGTAAGTCCGCTGAGTTGTGTCGACGATCCGGCAGAGTGTTGTGACTATCTCTGTAAATCCCCTGAGTCTTGTGGACCTTCTACACAGTGTTGTGACGGGAGACTTTGACGTTGATTTCCTTATTGAGAAAAAAACTTGCTGACACCTTGCAAACTTCCAGACGAGAATGTTGACGCTCGACACTTTCCTTTTGTGTGTCAACAAAACGTTTGACAAAAAAGGCAGCGCACAGAAAGGACGCGCACATTTTCCGAGTAAAGGCAATCAGGAGAAGCAGCCAGAAAGTTCTAACTGACCAGAAGTCTGCGTCGTGGTAGGTCCTGAGAAAACTATAAATTGAGTCGGTCAGACATGGGGAGGGTATCGATTTTCAAGAAGAAGATCGAGGAAGCGGAGAGCTCGATTTCCGCACGAAAAGTTAGTTGTTGATGTGAACATCTGGTGTATGACCCTCTTTTTTCTGAATCTGTAACGACTGCCGGTTTGTACGTTTATTTTTTAAATTTTCTAGATCCTTTTCCGCAGAGAAACGTTGATCGCGGAGAGGACGATGGCGACTTGGAAGCCAGGCTTGTTTGGGGTTGTTGCCTTCGTGCTGACATCGCTTGTTTGTGGATCGGCAATCGAAGCAGACCCTTCCTCAGGTAAGGTTATCAAGACAAAACGTCATTCCACGCACGCAACACAGCTGTACGCGCGACCACAATCTACGCACGCAACCACAACGGCCCGTGTGACGACGTCTCTGCATATGAGTGCATTCCCGGCCCATGCATGCCCCTAGCCTGGTACCCTCTCGGTTTGACGTGAGGAAAGAAGTGTTGAGATGCGCATGCCAGTGGAAGATCGGGAAATTGAGTTTAGCCGCCTTGGCGCCACCGACTGTCCTGCTTGTGAAAGCAGTGAGGACTGCGTGTTGGTAGTACGCGGAGTGTTTCTTTGTTTTTGTATTGATCCCCTGCTGCCGCATAGAGACTGCTTTGACGCGTGTCATGTTTACAGGTAACAGTGAGTGTATGCGACAGTGGCTAAGGATGGCCGGTACTGCTAGTAGCGATCTGGACAGACTGGAGGAGAAGGCTCGTTCGCTTCATCTGAGCGAAGCACAGATTCGCGACGTGTACCCGGCAGCTGTTCTGAAAGCTTTACTTCCCACGTCAGTGGCCAGCAAACTGAAGACTTGTATTGGTGAGAAGAAAGTGCTGTTTTCGTCTCTTTTTAAGGAACCGTCTGAACGTTTGTGGTATTGATGATCGACAGGCTTCCTTGTGATTATTTCTTTATTTCAGCTGTTCTTTTCGTTCTCTTCTGAAAGCTCTAATTAGGACGGGGATTTTGAGTCTTCCGGGCTGAGAAAACACCTTGTTTGTGTCTGTGTTTGGATAGTACTAAGCTTTTCCGAAGCAAGGTTGTCCTGAAGCTGAAGATGGTGCCATGCACCGAAACGTCTTTGCTCTTACCACTCGTACGTCTTACTCTTCGTGTCGTTTCTCGTCATTGATTTTTTTTTATTGTTTATGAACCGAAAAAGTGCTTCAACAAAGAGAGTAAGATGAACACATTGATTCAACTTTTTTTTTTGCATTTTCAGCTAATCCATCGCAATGTGGACGTCAGTCTCCTTGCAACACAGGTGACTGCAACTACAACGAGACGTTGGACAGACATGTTTGCTTGTGCCCACCTGGACTTCTTGGTGCCCAATGTCAGACCGGTATGTGGGCTAGAGAGACAGAGTATGTGTAACAGTGTGATCAGTGTGAATTGTGTGAACTGTGTTGCAGCTTCGCAGGGACATGGTTGGACTATTCCATACACGTGGAAAATCCAGCTGTAGAGTTAACGCTGGTCAACATATTTTAGGTACACTTAAGGAATCTCGCCATGTGATTGTGCAACAAAATGGCGGCAGCCCGGTTCACTGCCCGCGGCATCCTACAAGTCTTCTTCTCTACGTCTCTCTCTATCAATAGAACTCTGTGATCATTAAATTCTTCTCAAGACTGTGATTGTCCAGTGTAATGAATGTTAATTGCTGTCACCCTCAGCTCGGAAAATACTACAGTGCACGACCGAGTAATTTATTCAGCTCTCCATCAAGTCTATCGATTTTCTCTGTGTCAGTTCAAGTTTCAATGGTTCAATGCCATTAAGGGTCTTGCTCTTCTTGGCTTTATTCTCCTACTCTTCTTCATGCGAAGTTTCTGTTTTGCTGTATAAAGAGTAAAGTTCGGCAACTGTCAAATGGCAGCATGTACTTTAAGTTGTTATCCAAGCAGTAGATCAGGCTTGTTTGTAAAACGTCTAACCCAAAGTTGATCTTTGAAACCCATAATTTTCCCTTAGCTATGCAAAATGTACCATGCCACTATATTATGATTTTCTGAAAATTTCAAAATCTTCCTTGTCTAGTTGTACTGTTTTGTGTTGTATGGCATTACCCGGCTCTCATGGCCAATTACCTGGAAGGTGCTACCTAGTTCAAAAGCCCCTTGAGACCCTAAATTGATTTGGAACAATTGTGAAACGTTCTAGGTGCCCAATATAGAATATCAGTGGACTCTAGCTGTACAAAAGACCCTCTGAGGAACAATTTGAGTAGGGTGCACAGGTCCTGTTATGTTACTGTTATAATAATAATGGAACAACATACCATATTTGGAAATAACCAGATTGGAATGTGACCTAATATCATTCAGTCAGTTAAACTGACTGTAATGACTTTGAGACCTATAATTATAATATACACTAGTGGAGTACCCGTCCTTCGGATGGATTGCAAGGATTTCCTACCTGTCCTGCGGATCGCGGACAGGTCATGCTTTGCACGAATTGAGCGGACCGGAGTCCAGCGCGACACCGCTATCCAAGAGGTGCACTTCTAACTGATCGTAGTCCGTAGGTGGGGCCGCGCCGTCGGCCGCGCGATGCCCGGTCCAAAAATGGCGTCCCCCGTGCATGTGCGATCTCCAGGTGACTGGCTGTTGTGACTGGGACTGCGACAAAGTTAGCTGCCTATAGTACCTTTATACGGCGAGGTGCCCATACCTTTGCATACGGCGGGGTGCCCATGCCTTTGTATACGGCGGGGTGATGGTGTCTTCGTTCCGCGGGAAGAAGAGCTCGGCGAAAGTTCGTTCTTTGGCCAAATCACTTCTCGGAACGCGCTCGGGAGACGTGGAAAGTTTGGTGCCGATCGGTGCAGGCGTTTTGGAATGTATAGCGGTCAGACACACAGACAACTTCAGAAATATATATAAGATAACTATCTTTTTGTGTTTCATGTTATTCATATCCATTACAATGTTTACAGAAAGTTGGAAGAAAATCTGTTGTTCTTCATTTTTTGCGCAATCGCATGGCGAGACCAGTAAAAGGAACTGTTCTTTGTCTCTTGGGTGTTCTTCATGGTTCTGGTTCTAGTCTTGACCAAATCTTGTTCTTCATGGTTATTGTTCTAGTCTTGACCAAACCTTTGACGGATGCTGTTAGGGTAACGGTTATACCTGTTTTGTCTTTCTTGGTCGTTCTCTCTTTCCTTCTTGACACAGACGTTAACGAGTGTTCAACAGGACAACATAACTGTGACATTCCAGAGAGGGCCTTGTGTAACAACACGCAGGGGTCTTTTCTGTGTCATTGTCGCCATGGGTACTGTGGAGAAGACGGCCGGCACTGCAAAGGTGGGACACCTGCACGTGAAAGTACGATAAAGTGTGAGCCATTGTTGTGTTGAGTACACAAAACCAGATACAAAATCAAATATACCAAAATGAATGGCAAATGTAAATATTCGCTGGACGTAACAATCTATGGCTCATGAATAATATTTCTCACAATCACCATGAGAAATGACCATTTAGTAAATTAAGAGTGGGGTGTCTCTACCGGGGTTATCCATTCAGTCATTAATGCCTCCTTCTGTAGTTGTGTATCTTCGCCAATCAAGCCCTTTACCACTCTGGCATTAAAACTTAAAATGGTTCGATGTGGTAGATTTCCATCTTCTCGTGGCACTTTTCTGCAGACGTGGACGAGTGTGAAGAAGGAAGCCATGGTTGCCATAGTAATGCAACGTGTATTAACGTCATTGGAAGTTACATCTGTTCATGTGCGGATGGATTTGAGGGAGACGGACGGAAATGTCAAGGTGAGCCATACAATCATGTTTACGTTCTGCTGTTCGTATAGATGAGCTCACCTTTTCACACCTTCACCAGGACGATCATCCAATAATATCTTTTAAATCTGTTTAGACAGATGAAATAATGACATAATTGACTGAAAGCCAGGAAGATGAATGCATGACTTTTTCTTAAATAAATCTATTTTCTGGTTAGAAATTCTGTGTTCGGAGAAGAACAGCCAGTCCAAGCTGTGCAGACAAGTGGAGTCCATGCGTCGCCAGCTTGACGTCATACCACGACTGGAGAAGAAGCTGGAAGAGCAACAGACTCTGCTAGATAGAACTAACGAGAACGTCATCTTTCTCTCAAGAGCTCTTCGAGATGTGCGAGATTCACCCAAACAAATTCAGGCAAGCTCTCCATCTTTCTTTTCAGTAATTTTGAAAGGATAAATATTGTCCTAATTGGAAAGTTTTTGCGTTTTTCATTCTGGAATTTTGCCTCAGCCACAGCTGTTTTGGCTCTTCTGTCGCACCTTCATCAGGTGGAGATTGATAAACGTCTCTACACATGTTCAGACTTTGCTGTTTGGTGTTTTGTAGCGATTTAGGGAAAGAGAACGAAGAAATGAAAAATGAAAGAATTAGCGACCGCCGTAACCTGAGTGGTTGAGTTCTGTCGAGCCGTTTGTGGTTGACAACTTACACACAGCTGAGTTGTCATGACAGACTTGAAAACGACTCGATTTTCACCTCAGAAAGGAACTCGACTCGAAAGGGACGACTGAACTGCTTAATCGACAAGGGTTACAACTTGCCAAACCTCAAGCCCAATGGCTGGCTCTTAGCCCTATCTACGCCAGGAGAAAGATTTTTATGCACCCCTGCCGAACTAAGCTTCTCGAGATTGAGAACTAGGCTTCTCGAGAAGGATATTCTTTGCAAGCCATTATGCTTGATGATTTTTCTACTTGGTATTTTCACTTCGGAAAAGAAGGATTTCAAAATTAGTGTTTCCCTGATGGTTATCTACAGCAAAGAAAACGCATAAGATTGGCAAACCCTGAACACAGTCTTTACTTTCTATCTTTGCAAACTGTGTTCCTAGTCAAAGTTTTTACCTTTGGTTGTGTTGATTGGACTTCAAAAACACTTTTTTCTCACTTCAAGTTGCCCTATTCTTCACAGAGCTGCGATGGTATTGCTACGTGGCGTTACTACCCATGGGTCAACTGGTACAGCGGTGCTGAGACTGGTCAGCTCAGGACTGTGACGTACAAAAAACAAAGGAACGACACAATTTTACGGGTAACTTTTCACACTCAGATTGCTCAGTCCAGAAACAACAGGTGTAATGAGTATTACATTCAGTTTGGAGGACAAGACTGTACACAGCCAGCTCCCATTGTCACTTCAATCTACACAACAACGTACGGTGGTTCCTCATATTGGGGTACAGCTCCTCCAGCTGAAGTGGGTGGTTTCTGCAACGCGACGTCTCAAGGTCAACTGTTACCAGGAGACATTCAAGTTTCTGTTCATGTGTATCAAAGATGTGGTACTAGTTCTACTACTGCATACACTGGAAAGCTGTCCAGTGGAAGAGTTACTAGTTACTTACTTGTTGAAGAATACTGTACCTAGATGGATATCTTGAGAAGTAAATTAAATCCAACTACTTCTCTTTTTTTGCTTTCATTGCAAGTCCGATTGTCTCCATGTCACATTCTTTTTCACATTTCTTCTGCAATTTGGAACCGGTGACCTCACTCTC
>JAOWAR010084213.1:0-12482 GCA_028571005.1 Clathrina lutea | reverse complement strand
AAATCAATGCGCTCTGCCAAACAACAAGACATAGAACATAGTCAATGCATTTCAGCCAGCAGCTCATCAGGAGAATACATTGGCAGCCAATGAAACAACTTCCCAATTTGTTGTTATAAACAGTAAACAAATCTATACTTGTGGGTGACACTATGTCACAAAATTTTGGACAAAAACTTGACTTCACAAGAACTCGACATGTTCCTTTTGGCAGCAAAGTCCCCATACACTTGCACACACCCAAACCCACACCCACATGCCCCCTCGATCCCCATACACATGCACACACATGAACCCACACCCACATGCCTCCTCCCCATATACATGCACACACACGAACCAACACCCACAGCCTCAGGCAAGACAACCATGTGCAATGCATCGATGGTCGGACGATATCAGTACTCTATCTTTAATAGTTCATGTTATTTGCACTCTCTTTAGTCATTCCAGTCAAAAAGCTATTGACGTAGTTGGTGAGTTGGGAACTCAGAGAAGTTATGACAAAGCGACAGATAGAACATCGGAAACATAGCTTTAATTCAAACTCAATTGAATATGGTCTTAATGGAGAGCTTGAAAGAATTCTTTAACGAACAAAAAAACTAGAGAAAAGCGAACTCTTAGCACCTCACACTCTAGCTAATAAACTTAGAACGGCGATAGATGGAGGGAGATGGCGAACATGAATGTCGACAGAGCGCGTCAAGCAATTGTAAAAGCAGTAACGTTTGACCAAGCCAGAACAATAAAAGATGACAGATTAACATAAAGTCCCTTCCGAAATATCCGCCTGAGTGATCAATATAATAATTATAATGTTAAGATTAGAAGTTTTCTGAATGGCTGACGATGACGGGCTCTTTTCCATGGCTTGCGGCGGCCATCATATTGCATTCTGAGACGGCTTTCTCCACAGACCGAGTCATGGGCGGGGGTCCGCACGAGAAGACGCCAATGTTTCCCACGTCGTTATGGACCTCCTTGATCTTACTGAAGAATTCGTTGAAATCCGGGCGACCAAAGTGCGTCTCCGATCTAAGCCCGGTGAAGAGGCTTCGTCGCGATACTTTGTGGAAGTGACGCTCACATATGTACTGTGATACACAAAGCGAAGTTCGAAAACTGAAGCAAAAAGCTTAACCTCTTCACAAGAAAGCTGGACTTTCCATCACCACCAGGCCGCAAATAAACAAGCAACCAGCAAAAAGTGTTCTTGTGAAGCGGTTCTTTTGTTAAACGAGCTCTTCATTTCCCTATTTGGGCACATCTTCAATGACAGATATTCTTTCTATAATAATATCGCTCAACCTTGAACTGACGAAATTTTCACAACATGAAGCTCCACATAAAAGTCAGGCTTGAAAGGCATCTTTAGAAAAGTACTGAAGGCACACATGAATGGTGTGACTGATCAAAGCTCGGTGTTTCTCCCCTTACCAGCATACACGTGCGAAGGTCAAACTTCTGGTAGAACTGGGTGATGAAGACGTGAACTTCCAGGAGGTTTAAATGATCCTCCTCTTCCACTTCTCGGATGATGTCTGTCATCCACTCAAACTGTTTTTGGGTTCGTGTAACCCAGAGAAAATAAACCTGAACCAAGTCGAACAAGTCAAAAATTCCTATTAACCTATGCACCGTGTGAAGGGACAAAAACTCAACGACAGGGAAAATGTGGTGGGGATAGTCAACAGGAAATGAGGGAGACTTGACTGGAGAGTGACAGAGAGAGAAATCTTTGTATCCAAATACTGACAGAAGTTGGGTTTGGGTAGGAGAGGACTTCTGTGGAAGCTTGGGCTGACTTTGTGAGAATTTGATGCTCCATACCCACCTTTTCAGTTGCGAAACGAGCACGGATCGATTGCTTGTGGACTAGGTCCTTCATGATGCTTGCAAATGGCGTCACACCGATTCCACCGCCGACTAGTACAGCCACTGGGTACCTGAACCAGTCCTGGTGGCCCTCCCCGTAGGGGCCATCCATGAACAGCATTGGGTACTTTATCAAGCCGTCACGATCATGCTCCAGAAGAGGGCTGTGCGGATCATACATCGCTCGGACCGCCTGCAAAGTGTGCAATGCAATCGTTCAGTGGCAAAATAACATGTATGTAGTATAGAATGTCTGCCTCTACATGAACACTGACATAAAGCTTAGCTTTGTTTTGGATTCCGAAAGAAAACCCGCCAGTTTTTTTTTTCAATGGCCATGGTGTAATCAGCAGCACGCAACGGGTTAAAACCTGCCTGTTTCGATACTCTTGTAAGTGACTCAGCTGTAGGCTAGCCTTGTGAAGCATCTCTCACATCTCACCTGAGTGAAGGGGCCAACGGCTCGAATGTAAAAGTCAACAAATGGCTCATGAGGCGCAGATGTGATGGTGAATGGGTGGTACTCCTGGTCATTCAGAGTTGTCACAGCAATACGAGCCCATTGGCCAGACTTGTAGTCGAACGTTGTTGGCTTGTGTACCCGGATATGGGTCACATCAGACGGCAGACGCTCGCACATCATGACCTGGAGTTCAATCTACAAACAGAAGAAACATCTGGCAATCAGAGTTTGTGACAAAAGTCAGAAAGTTCATGATGGAGCGATTACGAAAGATTATTTTTCCTGCGGCCGAGGAACAAAAGAGCTGGATATTAATTTTTCTGGGTGCAAAGCACTGTGGTCAAGGGGTTGTGGCTAGTGTGGTCAATCACTACTAAAGCACACTTGTGCTCCAGAGTTTGCTCCGTCATAGCTCTGTGTGACACATTTGGCATTGCTACATTCTTGCTCCTCACTCCGAAAGACCAACTACACCTCTTGGATGGTTCATGCGTATGCCAGCAATTTGTATCATCACGGGACCACCCAAAAACTTTGACTTTTGTGTTCAGCCATAAGCATGGTGTACTTAAACAAGCATGGGAAGGAAAGTCTGACAGTGAAAGTGGCTGGAGCTGATATATTTGAGAAATTAGGCCTTGGCCTGGAAGATTTGATCCTGATGGTAACTGGGCCTAATCGTACTCCATCCACCACCTCTCTTCTCTATACAATCCCCTCTCTCCTCCTCTCTCCCTCGCCAACCACCCTCCCTCGTCCTTATGATCCAACTCTGTCACCATATTTTCTTCTCACCCTCTTCCTGCTAATGGAGATGATTTTGTCTATGGCAAAGAGAGTGGCTGGTCCAATGAAGAACCACTGGAAAATTGGTGGTTGAACCAGTCGTCCGCTGCCATGGAGAATGATCAGCGCATAGAGGACAATGTAGAGGTGATGCGTGTGCCAGAAGGTCTTGAAGAGATGTCGCCGTGCATACTGAATTGCAAACACGTACATTACTATCACGACCAGGACAAGCAGGAAGCCGGTCATACCTGAATAAAGAAGATACAGAGAGACTTTACGAGGATTGTAGAGAAATTGCCCTAGGCGGATGTAAGAAAAGGAAAGGGAAATAAAGAGAGAGAAAGAGATTTTCAAAGACCGAGGATGAGATTTTAAAAATGCAAAGAAACGATTGGAAATGACAAGAGTGACAGAAAGACAGGCTGATTTACCACATCAAGCTACGAGGTTCAACCTAAGCACAGCTTGAGAGTCTTGTCTATCTGCTGTTAGAATCTCTGGCGAGAATTCACCTGTAACCGTGTTAAACATCCAGTACTGAAACTTAGGCAGCTCGCTGGACAAGTGGAAGTAGTTTTGGAATAAACAGGTGAGGTCATTGCTCGGCTGTGTGCTGATGTGGTAGAAGTTTATTCCATGACCAACACAGTGAACCGCTGTGAAGAACAACGCCCATGCCGCCATAAACTAAAAAAAGAGCGAGAGAGAGAGAGAGAGACATACAGACAAGGAGATAGAGAGAGATTAGCCAGCAAAGATAAAACAATGATGAGTTGGGTGTGGAAACAAGGAAGCGTAAGAGTGAGCCAGTTTTCCATGGCAAGGAATGTATGTAAGGCTAATGTTTTCAAGGCTTGGTCTTTGATGTGTATGATTTAGTCACCATAGCGATCTTTAATACAAATGAGACAAACCGTTTTCAAATCAAAGCTATCGATGCTGTCTTCACTAAGTTTACTCCACCTTGTGCCCGCTAATTGCCGAGTCAAACGGAATGAAGCGATTAAGGAAGGTCTCGCGCAGGAATGTGATGAGATTTCGGCACATTGTGACAAGCAGCGAGGAATAGGTGAACATCATTGCTGAGGCTGCGCCGCGAGTGACAGTCACACCATACCCTGCGATTCGACGAAGTCCAACGTGCTCTCGCTCAACAGAGTAATCTTCAAGAGCACAGAAAGAAGGGAGGAAGTAAAGAAGGAATAAGAATGACAACGGAGAGCCGCTAAACAAAGGACGATTCCAGGTAGGATTTGGAAGGTGATTTAAAGGACAGGTTACAACTTGAAAAGAAAAAAAAAACCTTGCAGACTTACAGTAAGCTCGTTCGACGAAGATGAGGAGAAGGACCAGGGTGTAGAGGGTGGCCCAGAAGATCTGTCGTCGGTTCACCTCCCAAAAGGCTTCCACCTTCGTGAACCATGTTGGCTGAGGATGGGACACAGTGACATCATCTGCACTCTGATCACCCTCCAATGTCGGCTGGTTAGACTCATCCTCTTGGCTGCGATAAGCTTCGGCCATTGACGGCGTCATGGACTGAATCGAAACCCTCCGCTCTGCGTCAAACAAGCAAAGAAAGATTACACATAATGCACTAAAGAGTGGGAAATGCTTAATGTATCAGGCGGGGAACAGGGTATTGATTGGATAAGGACCGAGGCAAACTTCATGCATCAAAAGACGTCTGAACATACTATTCGACAATAGTACGGAGTTTTTCAATCTTGGTTGTTTTAAAGATCATGGTGATTGATTACTGTAACTTACGACTCATCTGTGCAACATCAGAGCCGGTGACGACGGCCAAGGTTCGCCTTGACGGCATAGAGGTGTGATTCGGTGCAAGATCTTTCCGATGAAGAACGAAGAGGGTGTTGAAATCCTCAACAGTGAAGTCCTGCTTTCCTTCGAGCCCAGCAGCCTACAAGTGTGAAAAAAGTATAGTAAGTACATTTGGTCCAATCACAGGACTGAGCAAATCAACGGTATCCTGCTGACTGGAGAAGAACTTTGCAACAGTACATTGCAACAGTACATTGCAACGGCAAACCAGCAAGTTGAAGGCTTCATCCTTGTCGAAACAAGGGCTCACCTTCAGAAGGTCATCAACCGAGCGTTGCAGCTCATCACCCATTAGCCGCTCTCCCTGAGCAGAGAGCATGAGCATCTTATGCAGCTCCTCCAGGTCGACTGTGCCATTGCCATCGATGTCATACAGATCAAAGAGCATCGTAGCCTTCTGCTCCTCACTGCCATGCACGAGCAGCGTGATGAACTGAAAAAATTCTTCGAACGTTA
Organism: Clathrina lutea; assembly: GCA_028571005.1. NCBI lineage: Eukaryota > Metazoa > Porifera > Calcarea > Clathrinida > Clathrinidae > Clathrina > Clathrina lutea. The sequence goes on along the minus strand of JAOWAR010084213.1, from coordinate 7,051 downwards.
CCCGGCCGCTCTGGTCCTTGTCAACGATCTTGAAAAGCTGTTCAACGAAGAGATTGTTTGGCTTCATTCCGAGGTGTTTGGCGAAGTCAATCTTGGTCAGCTCGACTTCATATACCTGCAAGATGAAAGGATAAAACCAGAGACACTAACTTAACAGCGACAGTGTTAACATTTTTGTAGGAAATCAGGAGACTTTTCACAGAGCTCCGGGCTAAGGGACATTGCTTCATACTTACAACTAAGACATATGACCATCCTTGGATGCAAGTGAGGGAGTTGGATCTAAGGTGTACTATACCTGACGAAGTCTCCTCTTTCTTTCCTTGTCCTTGGGCTTAAGTCTGAAGAGTTGTAGCAGTTGTCGGCCCTTCTCCCTGGAGCGCTGCGGGGCAGCCTCTTGGAATGCAATGCGGAAGAACTCGTTCACCAGTTCTTCGTGGTCACTTTCCGTGAAGCTCATCTTGATGATTTCCTCGCGCGTCATTTCCTCCCCCTTGTGGTGTCTGAGGCCGGCCTTGTCAAGTTGTCTAAGGAAGGTACGTGTGAAGTAGTCGATTCCGCCATCGGAGAATTCCAGGAGGATGTCGCAATTATGCGGAGTGCGGATTAGCACAACGGGGCTCTTTCTCAGGCAGTGGCTGGCGAAAACCACCACCTTCTCATTGGTCTTCATCTGAGACAGGTCAACCTTGCGGTGAGGGCTCCCAGTCATGGCGTCATATATACACAAATCACATTTCCGGGCCTGGCCAGACAAGTGTGGATTGGTTGCAATAAGGCCGACCGCAACATGGCGTCGCTTGGCTGATGCCTGGAAACCAAGTAGAGTAGCACTGTGATGCTTAATATGAGGATCAACAGAGCAGCCTTGATTTAAATTATTGCTTGTGACAAGAATCACTTGGGGGTCCCTTCCCCCCCCCCCCGCCCTTAAAAAAAAACACTTCCCACAAAGGAACACTACTATGAGGAGTTTGAAATTTCTTATAAAACAAGAAAGACAGGGTGGACAATGGGAATCTTGCTCATGAGAAAGTTATTTCACAGTCTGCTGACCTTGAGCTCATAGGCCGTTACAGGCTGGTGGTCTCCATCAGTGTACATCACCACATTCAGCATCTGCCACTCGTGGGGACCGGCACGGACTTTGCTGGTCTGGGTGCGGAGCTTCTTCGATTTCGAATGCCTTGTCGACATTTGGTACTTCGCCATGAAGTACAGTGCTCCAACAGTGAGGATCAGCCATACTCCCAAGGCAACCAGTGTGCCGATGTATGGGCCAGCACTCCCTTCAAAATAATCAAAAGTCTCCTTCGGGGTACATGGAGCAAGAATGTTTTCTAGCTGATCTGGAGTGAAAGTCGGAGGGGAGCAGTTTGGTGTGTCGACCGATTGATCGAAGTGGAACACGTCCTCCTGCAACATGTCATCCCTCCACCATGAGGCGCTGGCAACACGCACCAGAACGTCACGGAAGGTTGTGTTGAGAACAACAGCCCGTTCATTCTCAGAGAATAATCTGGATGTGATAAAGGAAAATCAAATTTAGTGTAGTCACAAGAAGAAGATTTGATCAAGCAAGGAACAGTGAAAACGGCCATCACATTTGTCAAGGCTTGTGCTCAAACCATTGTTGCCTTTGGCCCGCTTACCCATTCTGTGAGTTGTTGAACCAGAAACGGTCTGCGTCCCGAATACGCTCGAATTGGTCCTTGATGATGGCAGTAAAAAGGGGGCCAGGTCCTTCCGGAGTTGTCTCTAGAAGACCGCCAGGCCAAATGTCGATGATGTTTGTGTTGTTCCCGTAGACTTCTGCCAAGCGGCGGATCGACTGGATTAGGCAGACAAATGGGAGAAGCAGCAAGTTTGGTAAAACACAAAAAAGTGTTTCTTAGCAACTTTTACCTTTGACCCGGAAGCGGCAAACAGCACGGGTAGTGAGAGTGAATTGGGCAGGATGTAAAAATGATACAAGCTGAAAAGAAAAACAAACATGAAATACCCTTCGCTCATCCATAGACAATGGGCGAAAAAAAACGATTGCTTTCCCTTTTTGCTAATCGAAACGAATTCTTAATGAGATCTGCTGTCAGAATAATTCACCAGTGTCTAAAGCCTATTCTCGGGCTTCTCACCTCTCGTATTATCGGGTCTTCACTGGTGTTGATCTCATCAAAGCTTTTGATCCGTGGCAGGCCATAGCTCTCCCGGGCGGTGTTGTAATCCGGCAAGCCATGGTCTCGACCTCTCATGATGTTGACAGCCATCAGATCACGCCGGCTGAACTCAAGCGGACCAAACACCTTTACAAAAGAAACGGCAAACGTTCAGAAGAATGAGATCTCTTCTAATTGTACAGTATTGTGAGGTTTCGAGTTTCAAGACCAATGCTATGAGCCCCTCACAACATTAAAAACACAGAAAGAAGTGATTTGGCTCATGCAACAAAGTTGCGAGCAATCATTGCATGACTCACAAAGCCTCGAAGATCTTCCGTAACGACGTTGTCTTCTCTCTCTGTGACCTGCTTGGACATGCCAAGAATAAGCTCTTCAATCCCGTGACCTTCCTGGATCGCGTCTGGTGAGTTCCAGTAGCTATTACACGTGCGGATGGCTTTAATCTGGCCGATGCCGCGGGATTGCTTCGAAGACATCGGTCGAAAAATGCACTTGTCCCTGGTGAAGAGAACAGGAAAACAGAAGTTGACGAGAATGCTCCAAAGTAGCAACATGAAGGCCGAAACAAAATGTTATCCTCATTTACATTGTCACTGGTAATTCAAAACAACATCAGAAACAAACAGAGCAAGGCCTATGCCAACATCATTTTCTTCCCTTGATCAGCTTTCCTCATCAAATTCTCTGATACCGCTTAACTCCTACTGGTCCATGCTTACTGGTATATGAAAGCACGATGAACAAAAGGTGGAACGAGGGTGTGCCCAAATCGCATGGCGGCTGATTGGAAGGCATGGGTCACTCCGGGATGAACCGCGGGCTTGTACCCGGTGTATGGGGACGGAGGCACAGGCAGGAGTGCTGGCAGCCATTGGTTGAGGATGATGTTCTGGGTTCAAGGGAAGGAAGCATGCCAACTGTAAGATGCTGCAACAGCTTAAATAAAGCAAAACTATTTCACAGGTTGCACGACCATATTTTGGCAGCACAAATCCTGAAGAAGCACTCCTTGAAGCCACCCTTCAGGGCTTGCCTTGAGCATGGTTGACGCGTGCTTTGACAAATCCAATCTTACTGAATGCAGTGCAACCAGATCATTTCACTCCGATCTTCCTATAGTTCTTTGGTTAGCTTAGCTAACCGTTTTCACCATTATTTTTTTCTTAGCTTTGCCAAGCCACAAGCATTGTGTCCCCACCTGGTGCTCAGCAATAACCCACTGCCGAGCTCGGTTGAACAGTATCTCATCGTCATACTCTATTCCTGCCACATCCCATTCATTCTTCAGACGGCGAGCGTGCCAGTTGTGATTTCTGAACCAAACAACCCCCATTGTGAGTAGCATGGGGTTCTCATTGCCACGTGGATTGCCGATCTCTTCAGAGAAGGAATAATGAAAGAAATATTGAGCAGTACATTAGCTTGGTTATCTTTCAAGAATTATGAGAAAATTGCGTGCAGTGTATACAAGATATACTTTGAAGTATGGTCATCTGTTGAACATGGAATTTCTGTTAACGTCACCTTTACTCGTCACCATCAAGATGAGCATAACACATGTTCTTCTGTGGAATGTGGAAGGAAGACCCAAAATTGGCCTGTAAACACTCCCAACTCACTGAAGAATCTCTTGGCTGTCTTGTGGAAGTGATCTGTAGGGGGTGGGGGATTTGCAATTGGGAGTCCAATGTCGTTGCGCTGTGGAAACTGGCAGGTACTGTCAGAGCAAGCAAGCATCCCGTCGTGAAACGATCGAAGACCATCCGCCCAAGCCTTTGTTGTTCCGTAGAAAAGACCACCATCAATCCACGGTGTGATCTCATTTTTCTGGAGCATAAAGCAAAAGAGTGTCTGCTTCTTATTCATCTGAATCGAACAGCTACATTTTCCCTCCCTCATACCTGCATCCTGGGGTTGCCAGGGGACTGGCCGGTTGTCTTTGTATAGCGGCTTCTCAGAAAAGGAATCTCTTGGTCACCTTTGCATTGTTGGTCATACAGGTGGTGGCAGCGTGGAACCTTGATGTTGTGGTATTCTGGCGGGCAACCAGCTCGCTGGGCATCCAGGATCTCCTCAACAACTTGCTGGCCTGTGCAACACAAGAGTCATATGGCTAAAAAAAAACAAAAAGTAACAACGAAAAATCATTAAGTACTACAAAATCACATGCATCCTGTTGTGTTCCCCCTTTGAGGGTTACTTCTTTTGTTTAATTTCTTTGATGCCGTCCAGTCAAGTATAGACTGTGCATATCTTTCCTTGGCATGCAACTGAATCTTGCCAGTGCAGGCTGAATAAATCCTTCGTCTGCTAACCTGATCTTTGGTTGTGCGTTCAATTCTGTACATACATAAGTGAAAGGGATAAACGCACTCACCGAAAAAGGTCAATAAGGCTGTCCTGTTTTTATAGGAGAGCAAGCCCTTGGGGCCCGTCATTACGCTCCCAGCAACCTCCAGTGGATTGGGCCGGTCATCACCTGATGGCAAATATACTCCGTCCTTGTACGCGGTGGGCATGTGCCTCAGGAGTTCACCCTCTGCAGGTATGAGAAACATGAAATCATTAGAAAAGAGAGTAGCACGGAAAAAGAAGAAGAAGAAGAAGAAGAAGAAGAAGAAGAAGAAGAAGAAGAGAGAGAGAGACTACAACGTTTCGTCCTTAGGGCTTCATCAGGTAGTCAGGTGAAACGTTGTAGTCTCTTCTCTCTCTCTCTCTCTCTCTCTCTCTCTCTCTCTCTCCTTCTCTTTTTCCGTGCTACTCTCTTTTCTAAGGGAAAACATTTTTTCTCTATTCGAAGTAAACATGAAATCATGAAGGGATCAATCCACACGAGAAGAAAAAGTCGATGATTGTCCAATTTTGGCACGTGCTTCCCGAAGTCGTGAAAAAAATACAACTCACCAACTTTCCCCCAGTGCGGATGAGCGAGGTTGTTGAACCACCCATCATAGCCTTCGACCTCGGGCAGGTGATCTAAACAGCAAGCAAACAGAAACCTTATTGGCCCCTAAGATTAAGCGCTAACTCTAGCGGACCTCGCTACCAGTTTCTATCGATAGCCTATTCTAGCTGCTTAACTTTCGCCTAGGGTCGGGTTTCTTCCATGCCGGCCACTGACTGTACGAGTTGCACTCAGAGGTAATTTCAACAAAAAACGTACAGCGTTTGTTAGATCGGTTGGAAGCTGTTGTCGCGACGGGAGTAAGCGTTTGCTCCGGCGACAGTGAGGCGCTGAAAAATGAAGCAGCGTTCGTTGTTGCCTGCGTCAAGTTGAACTCCTCGTTGGTGGTGGGCAATGCACCTGTACCTGACTGCCCTCGCGCGAGAAGAATGGCCGGACACAGCAATATCAAGGAGATCAGCTGGATGTTTGTGTGCGCCATGATTGAACTGGGAGAGCAGCGAAGCGATGAGCTGGAGCATGACAAAGGAGGGAGGAAGAGAACAACTAGTGCTAAAGGTAAGTGACATTTTGGGACATTACTCTTGGTAGGAAAACCACCCTGGCAATGACAGATCCTCGTTAAGGTACCAAGGACAAGGAAACAGTCAAACCAACCGGAAAAAAAATAGCAGAAAAAAGACGAAATTTTCAACGGGCCGGAGCCCGACTCTAGATGGCAAATGAAATGTTCCGGGAGGGCGCGCAATCAAGAGAGGTAGTTCTTGATAACAGAGGTTCCGGAGAACATACCTTTTGCGCTGCAATCACTGTCTGTCGTCTTGTTCTTCGCACCAAAGCAGCCCCGAAAGGGTAATTCCGACACGGAGGAGAGGACACAAACCTGAGCAACCCTGCTCAGTCTTTTTCACGCCAGCGAAGCTTGAGCAGCCTTCGTCGATCGTGAACGATGAACGGTGAAGCAAGCATCTTAGGCCGGGCGCCTTTTATTACCCTTCCTGCCTCGCCAGCCTCGTTGCAGTGACCATGTTTTCCTTCTCCGTGTTGGGTCAGGGAGAGAGACATCTCTCGTGAAACCAGGAGAAACGGGGATGCATATGAACTATTTCCTCCATAGCCGTCGCACAATCCGGATTGTGAAAAGGCTGGGTGGAATGTCCGAATGAATACTTCGTGCACCTGGCGCGATCCAGCTTTGGCGCCCCGGGGCCGTCTTTCTTTTTGGTCGTGCGCCATGCGGCCGAATGAAACCGCACGCAGCACGTCGTGTTGCCAGCGATGGCCTCGCGAACACGGAGAATGCCCGCCTCGGCACTGCATTCCGTTTTTTTTTGGCTGCCTTTTCCGCAATTCGAGAGAAGCCGGCTGGAGGCGAGCTATAGCGTTCCGAAAAGGAAGCACTGTACGTCCCTTTAATCATCACACGCCAACATGCCACGACCGTGGATTCTCAAGAGGGAGACGTTGTCAAGGAACCGCCGCCATACAGATGACCTATGGCCCGGCTAGCCATGAAAATGTTCCGCGTGGGTGACTGGTGTCTGGAGGTAACATTGCCAGTACAATATTGAGCGCGTTGTAGGTCAGGATTAGAGATGGGCAGAAATCCTTGATGCGACTGTTATTAGGGTCTTGTGTGGAGTGCTGACCAAAAAGCACAAAAATACGTTCCTTGCGAAGGATGAGTATAATATAAGGAGGAGACCTCCAGCGTCGCAATCAATCAATCGGGCCAAGGTAGGATCTACTACCAAATCATCAGCCGCTCGTGACATGACACCTGTTCTACCAGGGATTGGCGACAATAGTCAACAAAATGGAAGATGTTTTCCGTTGTAGCGAGGATTGATACGATATCTATAGGATGGCTCTCGGCGATAATCTCTTTCAGGGCCTCAGAGAACTGATTCCTCGTCCTCTCGTGATCAGGCTAGATCGTTTCCGCCCAGTATTCAAATAGCCCTGG